>JAVJHY010232226.1:0-21650 GCA_035593235.1 Phascolosoma agassizii
TTCGACAAAGACCCCAGGGATACCTTTAGGGAGGTAATAATCACCATATTCGTAACAAGAACGGGCGTGAATTTCTATTATAATGCCTGACTTATTAACACCTCAAAATTTTTTTTCTGTTAATAATTTTTTATCCTTAAAAAATCATCAATAATACCTATAGGTAATCACCCCAGGTAGAGTAAAAAATTCAAAACATACTTTCCCTGAAAGGGATACATATGCCATCTTAATAATATGCATTTGATATCGCAAGTCCATTATAGCTCTCTAATCTCATTCCAATTTTCGAATACCTGATGATCTTGAGTATATGGAGGCGTGCAAAAATAAAGAAAAGGTTGAAATGCTTTATTCACAGCAACAGATAGCAAAAGATCAGCCGCTTGCTGCCCGCATGCGCCCACGATCACTCGAGGAATTCGTCGGACAGGAACATATTTTAGCGCCAGGACGTTTGCTGCGGCGCGCGATCCAGGCGGATCAACTATCCTCTCTAATCTTTTTTGGTCCACCTGGAACCGGGAAGACGACGTTGGCTATGGTTATCGCGAACACAACCAAAAGTTACTTTGAAACACTTAACGCAGTATTAGCAGGAGTTAAGGATATTCGCCGCGTTACCGAGGAAGCTCAGCAACGCCAAGGGGAGTTGTGGAATCGTACTATCCTGTTCGTAGACGAAGTCCATCGGTGGAATAAAGCGCAGCAGGATGCGCTTCTCCCCTGGGTAGAAAATGGAACGGTAATCCTTATTGGGGCAACAACAGAAAATCCGTACTTTACAGTTAATCGCGCTCTAGTCAGCCGTAGCCGTATTTTCCAACTCACCCCATTGTCTCCGGATAATCTACGACAAGCCGTCGAGGCGGTCCTTCACGACCCTGATCGCGGCTACGGAAAACTGAAGGTTCATTTGGCTGAAAATGCCTTCGACCATCTTATCAATGTGGCGAACGGTGACTGCCGTGCACTCTTTAATGCGTTGGAGTTGGCCGTCGAAACCACACAGCCAAATGAAGACGGGATAATTAGCATCAATCTTGCCGTTGCCGAGGAGTCCATTCAGCGCCGTGCCGTTCTCTACGATAAAGAAGGAGATTACCATTTTGACACCATAAGCGCATTTATCAAATCCCTGCGCGGCTCGGATCCTGATGCAGCCATGTACTGGCTAGCAAAAATGGTTTATGCAGGTGAAGATCCACGATTTCTTTTACGACGTATGTTAATTTTTGCCGGTGAGGACATTGGTCTTGCCGATCCTAATGCACTTGTAGTTACGCAAGCTGCAGCGGCTGCCTTCGATCGAGTTGGGATACCAGAAGGTTGTTACCACCTGGGGATGGCAGCGTTGTATCTGTCCACGGCACCAAAATCCAACTCAGTAATGGGATTCTTCGATGCTTTAAATGTCGTGGAAAAAGAGAAAGAAGGGGAAGTTCCCAATCATCTGAAAGACGCAAGCCGCGATAAGCAGGGATTTGGCCACGGCATTGGCTATCTTTACCCGCACGCTTACCGCGACCATTGGGTCAATCAACAATACTTACCGGATGGTCTTCAGGGCAAGATTTTTTATAGCCCTGGTGAGATAGGATTCGAAAAAAATATCGCCGATTCCATCAAGCGACGACGAGAAACACAGCTTGCTACCAGTATGGAAGGTGAAGCCGTCTCTGGCGCACCGCCGGAGATTCTAACCTATTCACCCAAGGATCGAAGCACAGAAGCGTGGCTTGATAGGACCATTAGCGGCGCGAGTACCCGTTTGGAGGAACAACGTACGCGTTTGTTTTCGAAGATCCCTTGTCATCGGCACTTTGTGATTCTTGACCTAAGCGCAGACAATGGCCTCCTCACCTGGGAAGCGATCCGCCGTGTTCCCGAAGGTGGCGTATTTTCGTTGACGAGCACGGTTCAGCTCGCAGCAGCGCTCTCCGCCCAAGCTGATAAAATTACAACCATCCGGCAACCGACAATCCTCACTGGCCAGATCTTGGAATTACGGAAACTTTTGTCAGAGAATGGCAATGGAGATGTTCGGTTTGATCAAATTATTGGCCGGAATGTTCTCGGTAAAACTACCGATCGGATCGGAGCCTTTAAAGAACTCCAATCTGTCATTTCAAAAAATGGGGTAGTCTCTCTAGTGGAGGTGATACCCCGCTTTACACAACGACTATATGAATTGATTGATATAAATTCCCTGAACAAGGAATTCGCGGATCGATGGATTGCCGCCGAGGAAATGATCTATAGCAACGTGGATGATCCTGTTGTGAACTGGGATGCTGACGAACTTCAGCGTTGGGGTGAAAAAGCTGAATTCGGTAAGTGTAAAGTTGAAGTAACAGACCAATTCGTACACTATCACATTGGCAAAAATTTGATCAAACGCTGGTTTACAAACAAGTTGGAGGGAAATCGGCTGAGTTATGCCCAACATCTAGGCAAGCTGCTCACCCCGGCGGAGATTAAGAGCTGTGAGGCTTTATTCCGCCGCAACATTATGGGTAAAACCGTTTCCTGGCGGTCAAGCGTGGCATATTTCCGCGGGGCGGCCAAAGTTTAGGATGAGGTGAACGGTTACGATATTTGAAAAGTTTGATTTATAGTTATCACCGCAGAGGGGTACCTCCTACACTCCTGTTGATCCTCTTCCCTCTTTTCCTTCCACATGGCCGGTTCTAATATCATATTTTTTCTCCCACATCACCTCTACGGGAGCAAGGGGTATATGAAACCTAAATTGAAGAGCATAATTAATAACTATGAAAAAGTGCGTTTTTAATGGGAAATTTAATAAAATTAAGCACTAGTTGACCAATTTTTCATAAAATTAGTGTCACACTTTGTTTTTCCGTACGCACAAGCAGATTCATAGATTGTATCAATCGATATAAATCATATCCATTTATCATTCAATAAGATATTGATAGAATTGTTTAAAATTTTTGTTCATCAAATTCTGAAATAGTACTAACTTTTTGATAACTATATAAAAATTGTTTTTAAGCATGAAACCAGAGAAAATTAACATGGTTATTAACCTAGATCTCCAATTTAGGAGTATAAGGCTAACCGAAGGCTAATCCATGAAAACTAGAACTGGACAGCCACAGCCTGCAAACAAACATTGTTGTCAAATCGCGTAATATTTAGACGTAATCTGATTACCAGATTTTTTAGAAAAGGAATTAGAATGGCACTATTGTCAATTAGGTCTTAGTTGCCAATATATTCAATATGCAAAAGAGCTGCCATTTCTGCGCGATTTTTACTGTAAGACACGGAAACACGCTGCCCTGTTCCTGTAATAGCAAGCGCCATCGAGTTGCTGTTAGACCAACCTTGTCGGTGGACAATTTCTTGAACCAGGGGGGAGATATCAGGAGTCCTCTCCGCCAGACCTGCCCCGCCTACCGTTGTCCAGGGATCAGGCGACCAGGCTACTGAGGCTGCTGTCATTAAACGTGACGATATATTAAAGTCAGACCTAGCAAATACCTTGGCGTTATCGCTCGCCTCTCCATGAATGGTAAGTGAGGTTGGCATCGATCGCGTTTCATCCGTGGTAAATTGTACGTAAGCCTGTAGAATTGTAGCACCTTGAGGAATAGATATGTTATTAAAACGGAGGCCGACTATTTGGTCACCCTTACTACCTTCGGACCCGAATCCTTTCTCCAGGTCAGCACTTCCTGTTTCTGTTTTCCCAGAAATTCGTTCCTCGGCATCATCTTCTCGCGTTTCCACACGCACATCAAGTGTTGTCGCCCCCGGGTTCATTTCTCCTTTTTCTATAGTGAAATTATCCTGAATTATACCTTTGCTATCCAAAAATTTAGCTGTTAGCGTATTCCCATCGACATCCAGAATAAGTGACCCTTTCTTATCATGAGAAATGAACATGGCAGGGTGGTTCAAATCTCCTTTACTGGTTACCCCAGAACTGCCAGCAACGACATAGACGGTTCCTTGGTGAGGAGACGGCCCGAGTGTTGGCTTTCGATAAGCTCCTGTACCGTCTTCGCGTCCGTCTCCGCCATCTACCTTCATTTCTTCTCCAAGGGTGCTTGAGATATCATAATGTCCGTCTAAAAGGAACGTACGTTCGTAAGAATGGCTGTGCCCACCTAGGACTAAATCAGCTCCTCCGCTTTCCAGTACAGGGAGGAAATTTTCACGCATCTCCACCAGTCGAGCTTCCGTGTCGGAATCATGGAAACCCTTCGTATACGGTGCGTGATGCCAAAATGCGATTAACCAATCGTTGGTATTTGTTGACAGATCCTGTTGAAGCCAGGCCATCATTTTTCCGTCAGGAGATCGGTCCGATTCATTTGAATCAAGGCAGATAAAGTGCATATTGCCATAGTCAAAGGAATAGTATGCTTCGGTTCCGGATGGCACTCCTCCTGCTTCTCCGGATTTTGGCAGGGAAAATATACGGTAATAGGGGCCGGTCTGCGTTTTGGAGTCCGCAGTATGGCCATCATGATTTCCGAAAGATGGCCATAACGGGGTTTGTATCAAGACCTCTGGGTACATTTCAAATAAAGCCTTCTGAAATTCGTTGTCTGAACCGTCTCGATAGGCATTATCTCCCAGTGTTAACCACAAGTCGGTATAAGCCGTTCCATTAAAGTCATAGTAGGCATCGCGTACTGACCTCGCATTGTCATTTGCTGTACCTGAATCCCCGAGAACCCAAATTCGAGTCGGTTGCGAATCCCCAACGGGAGGCGGGGTAATAAAAAAGTGATCTGCATCATCGCCGGCAAAAACATCTTCAGATGTTCCAATTGAATAGAAGTATTTCGTAGAGGGAGTAAGATCGGTTAATGTAACCTCATGTTCCCGGGTGGGATTGGCGTCATCCACTACAGAAGTTAGGTCACCTGGCGTATTACCGTAACGAACTCGACTATCTACCGAAGTGGTGGTCCTCCATTTGACCACCATGCTCGTTGGAGTTCCCATTTGTAGGTATGGGCCCCTACTTAAACTCAGGGTCCGATTCATGGATAATTTCGGGACAACTACTAAGTCGGAATTAACTGCAGTCACATTCCAAACGCCAATTGCAAGTACATTTACCCCAGTTCGCAATGCCGAAATCCCGATTGATGAAATATCGTGTACCGGCTCGTAGTCCGGAATAGGTCCATTGCTTGATTCATGAGATTTTCCTCGAGAATTCCAAAGGGTTTCTGCAGGGACACCCTCCCGATGGATTTCTACTCCATTGATCCACGCTACATAACCATCATCAAAATCGACTCCAAGAAAAAGATTATTGACTTGAGAAACATCTGAAATCACAAATTCTGCCCGCGTATAAACCGAAAGAGATCCAGTTGGAACCTCTGTTTCAACCAGATTTTCTCCTTTGAATCCTACACCATATGTCCCCGTTTCCCAAGCTGAGTCGTCAAAGCCTTCTTGGACCCAATCAAGACCAAATCCAGGGTCACTTTGATTGGCTTTGTAAATCATTGGGGATCCCAATTCCACAAGGACGTCTTCGCCGATGGCTCCCTTTGGTAAAATGGTCAATACTATCGCTATTACAATGAATCTTTGTAAGTGTTTAATTACTATCCCATTAATGTTTTTAGCCATTGCTCTTCTCCCTTGTTTACTGTCAAAACGTTAAAAAAATTAGGGCCGATTCTTCGTCTATGCGCTGCATTTATAGCAATTAACTGATTTTTTATTTATTTCAATAATTATATCCAAAAAAGCTATAAAATAAAAAGGATACCACTAAGTTTGAAGTCTTATATATAATCGGCGGGGCGAACTTCGAAGGATGTATCCTAATAAGTATTATTTAGCATTTTTTACTTTGCATCTTCAGCCCATCTATCGGACGATTATAATACGAGATTCCCATCGAAATATTTCAATATTGCTTGATCCGTTGCTAGCTAATCGTCGAATTCTGTCTTAACCTATCCATGAAATAATATTAAACGATTATTAAAAAATGGTCGAATAACTTACTGAACACAATATTTAAAATTTAAGATCTCAAATTGCGGATGGGATTAAAATTTTCTATTTCCAGCATATCGTTTTTGGGGCCGAATTTAACCTGTCCAAAACTCCTAAAACCACAGAGAACCTGGAAAATGACAACAATCAGAAACTCTCGCCCTTATCTATTTCTTTTATTCTTATTTTTCAATTTCGCAGTTGATCAAACTTTTGCCCAATGTGGTGTTCTCGATACCGTTTCTGGAACGGGACCTGCCGGGGCCTTCAGTTTAGATAAACTTTGGGAAACATATTCTGGAAAGGCGATTTCTGTCGAAAAATTGAATGGTAGCGACCGATCGACATCCAGCATCGGCTTCGATGGATGTAACCTGGACATTCCATCGTTGATGAAATTCGCTAATGGTGAAGAAGTACGTGCTCGCATACTCAATGACCAAAGCGGTAATGAAAATGATGCAAAACAGTTGAAACCTGCTCGGCAACCCGATCTTATTGATGACCCGGGTACGGGACTAAAAGTATTTGGTTTCAATGGAAGCACAGGGCTAGGGATAGCAGACCTATATAAGCATATCAGCGGTGCCAGTGAGTTTACCGTAATTATCGCCCTTAAGTGGAATGGAAAAGATAGCGGTAATAATCAGCATATTTTTACTGCTGGACGCTATGCTCCATCGGGAGGCGCCTATCCGCTTGGTATTTTTTTAGAACGGGGGAAAAAGCTAAATAAATTAAAAGCGGAGATTAGAGTTGAAGGCGATCGCCGCCGAATTAATCTTTACGATAAAACGACCCTCTCCGTGGATGAGTGGCATATATTGCGACTGGTCTATGACAGAAATGGGGCTGCTGAATTGTGGATTAATGGGAAACGCCTCAGAACCTATTCCGCAGGATTACGTTCCCTAATCGCGGCCGATGCACATGGCGATGGGGTTTTTTGGGGCGCCAATGGAAATTATGATAGGGGGTGGAATGGAAAATTACTCCCTCCCGTTTTTTACAATAGAGCACTTTCGAAAAAAGAAGCTCGATCCATTGAGGAAAATCTAGCTGAAAAGTTGGGCATCCAGCTCCCAAAGATTGCTGAGCCTACCCAGCAATTCGGTCGTCTTTTAAATCCTACAGGAAACCCGATTGGTGGCGGTCCGGGATATGACTCCGTTATCCTCCAAAAAGACGCGGACCATGTGGTCACCACAAAGAAAGAGCTCTTTCGGGCACTTAAAAGAGCTAGACCTAATCAAATCGTTTATATAGATAATAACGCAAAGATTGACCTCACTGGTGAGTCAAAGATAAAAATTCCCAAAAGTGTGACCTTGGCGAGTGGCCGCGGTCTTAACGGATCATGGGGCGGCCTACTCTATTCCAATTCATTCTATAGAGGCGGTAGCACCCCCGTTTTCGAAACAGGAGGTAAAAATATTCGGATCACGGGATTACGTTTCCGGGGTCCATCACCGGATATACGACAAAACTTTAACCATTGTCTGACCGGAGTCGCCCTTGGCATAAAAATTTCCAAACCGAATGTAGAGATAGATAATTGTGAACTTTATGCTTGGGATAAGTGGGCAATTTATGCCAGTAATAATTTTAACTCATTGAATATCCACCATAATTATATCCATCATACCAAACGGGAAGGTTATGGATATCCGGTTTGGATCGGTGGCAGTGGCTCGGAAGAGGGCCAATTCGCGCTGGTTGAAGCCAACCTGATTGAGGACTATCGCCATGGTTTAGCTTCCAGTGGTCACTGCAATGACTGGGAATTCCGCTATAATGTTCTCCTTCCCCACGCGACTCAGGCGAATTTCGATCGACACCCGTCAGGTTCGACTAGAGGTAAAGGTTTCCCCGGATTTGGAGGAAGAAATAGTCATTTACATCACAATGTGGTTTTCGACCCTGAACCTAGTGTTGATTTTGGCATCGCTCGACCTCATAAAAAAAGAGGCGAGCCATCAGCGGTGGAAGATAATAATGGATTCTACAAGAAAAATGAAGGTTGTGGAAAAGCAGGATTTTCGGAGATCAATAACAATTGGTTTACCAGTCCAGGAAAATGTAAATCTTTTGAAATGCGGGATTATAACTATAATGGTGACATCGAAAACAATGCCGATTGTCAAGCGTACCTGAATCATTCTCGGGTAAGAATCCATGACAATCACTATAAAAAGGAAGGGCGGATACAACCTGTTGCCATAATAAAACCATCCGTAACTGAAGGAGTCGCTCCATTGACGGTCACCTTTGATGGTTCAGGGAGCCATGATCAAGAAGGTGGTGAGATCCTTTGGTATCAATGGAAATTCGGAGATGGTGATATTTACGGCAATGAAAAACGCGGACAAAAAGTCGATTATACTTTCAAAGATCCTGGTGAGTATAAGGTACAACTCCGAGTTTTTACTGACAAAGGAGTTCCTGGTTGGACCATTTTACCCATTGTCGTTAGGCCCGAGTCCGAAGGATATTGGTTAAGCGCATGGGTAAAAGATGGATATTGGGGTGATGTACATGGGCTGTACGAGAAGCGTGTTCTGGTGAATGGCACTCAAGTTTGGTCTTCAGATATCGCTGGCAACCAAGGATGGGAACACATTGTAGTAGATGTTACGAGTCATTTGCGGGGAAAGTCCTCCGCAAAGATTGCCTTGCAGTTATATGTGGTAGGGGAAGATTTTGAAATTCCATGTTCCTGTTCGAAGAAATGCCCTCTATTGAATGTGGTTGACTTACACATGTACATCGACGATGTCTATTTATTCGGAGGCCGAGTCTCCAATAATGGGTTTGAAGCTGGCCTGGATGGGTGGTCCGTTCACTCTGGCGGTTTTGGGCTCCTTGTGGATAATGATGAGGTACGTAGTGGCGTTTCCGCACCACGGCTACGTGCTGGGACAAGACTCACCGTTCCTAAGTCAGTCGGGAGTGCGACTCATATAGCCCAAAACGTTCTAGTTGACGATCCACTTGCTCCGCCTCTCATGCTTGAATATGCGGCCAGTGCTTCAGCCGCTTTTGGTATACGAAAGCTCTATCCCAAATCTAGCAACAACGCGATTAGAATCAGACGGTCACAGGATGATGCTAAGGAAAATATCGGTTTTTTGAGCATGGATTTTGATACCACAGCTTTTAACGCCTTCATCGGAACCGGTAAAGCTTTTCTCGAAACCCTATATGACCAAAGCGGAAATATGGCCAATGCTTTACAATCTACCACCGCGCGACAACCGCAGATTTTCCAAGGGGAAAAAGGTAATCAAAATTTTGCTTTCGACGGTTCTCAAGGGCTGGGGATACCTGGACTTTATGACTCCATCGCCGGAGGTGAACAACTGACCGTTTTTGTGGCAGCAAGATGGGATGGAACAGGGAATGGTGAATCTCGTCACATCTTTACTGCCGGGAAGGATTCCCCTACAGCAGGGTCTTACCCAATGGGGCTTTTTCTGAATAGCAGTGATGCCCTGTATGGTGAATTCAGAGTGCAAAATCCAGATAACACAACCAGCCTTTTGAGCCTGGTTAACGAACATACATTTCCCAAGGACGAGTGGCACATAATACGATTGGTTTTCGACGCGCAAGCGAAAGCCGAACTATGGGTGGATGGACAATTAATAACGGGTTTAGATGTTAACAATCGCCCTCTTATTGACTCTAAACCTCATGGAGATGGCGTATTCTGGGGTATCAATGGCAGTTATGACCGGGGTTGGAAGGGTAAGCTTATCCCTCCAATAGTTTACCCAAGAGCAATTCGTAGTCAAGATGCGAAAATTTTAGAACAAAACCTGGCCAATCATCTTGGTTTATCTTAGAGCGTGTTTTAAAATAGTTTGATATTAGTTCATGTTTAGATTTGGGTCAGGTTTGGACGATTAGGAGGTGTGTAAAAATAAATTGATTTTAGTGTCGTGATTTAATCATTCAAATAGGGTCTGAGATGAACCGTGAAGGAAGTAGAACTAAGAGCATGTTAAAAGTTTATCGATGCTTCTGTTTGCGATAGTATTCGGCAATTCCCTTTTTGGCAATGGTCTGGCAAGTATCGATAGCATCTCCGACGACATTTCCAGCTAGGGTTTGAAATCGCTGGTCAATTTCGTCAGTTGGTGGGCGTGTCTGGTGTCTGTGCAATGCTTTTTCGGCTTCTTTTCGACCACATAAGCCCAACCCTAATATAGCAACCGTTGACATGTTTATGTTGCGACGAATTTCGTCCCGATGATATGGGCTTTTCCATTGAAGTTCCATCTTATCCCAGAATGAGGGTTGGGCGCATCGCGTTAGATAAGATAAGGCTTTTTTGTCACCTGTTTTATTAACATGGTAACCTAGAGCCATTAATGCGCTTGTCTTAGCCGCATAAAGGGGGCGGGATAGCGTTTTTTCATAATCTCGGTTAATAAAATCGATTAAGGGTTGCAGTGTACTGGGGTCGCCAATAATTCCTAATGTAACGACAATATTCGACCAGTGTTTTTCTTCCTTAGGATCTTCCAACATTTCTAAAAGAGTGGAAACAACCTCTGGTCCATATTGGCTTGCCTCTTTATACGGCACGCCATGGACAAAAGTCTGTCTGACGAAATCTTTGATGTCCAATCGCTGGGCACCGCTCATTAATGCATGAAAAGCTTCCTCTGCTATTGATCCCTTAAACGCACTGCACTCTTCCTCATTAACGCCTCGGCGATTGGGATCAATGGTGCTATTCATGACGGCAAACTCGTTTTCTCGGTGAAGTAATCCTTTGTTATGCCCAAATTCGTGCAGCCATAGAATTCCTTCTTGATCAGAGTCAATCCGGACAACGACCATAGAATCTCCAGGGGCCGGTGCACATCCGATAATATTTGGAGCAAACACGTCACACCAATTGATTTGGTTAACAACTTTAACGTTTCCTAAAAATCTATTTACCACATCAAAATCAACTTTACCGTTAATTATGCCATCCCCTAAGTCGAACGGCGTAACTGCACCCCTTCGGACAAAGCTAATTGCACATGGGAGATCATCAACACTGTCTTCCGTTTGAATAACTCTATTCATATTTTTAATAATTTTATCGGCTTGGTAACTAGTCAATTCAGTATTGGAGTACTTACTGATCTGCAATTTATACCGTACTTCCGGGTCTGGTAACGCGTGCTGTGATCTATGGTTAGTCTTGCATCCTTGATTTAGAGTTAACATCCAAAAAGCGAATAATATTTTTAGTTCAATAGAAACTAGTTTCAAAATCATCTACATTTTTTCCTTTCATCAAATTTGACGTTTTATCTGAATAATCCTTATTTAAAGCGAAATTATCGAACATAAGATACGATTCGGTGTCTGAAAAGTCAATTTTGGTAGAGCAAGCATGCCAAGATAGTTTTACAAAGTTTTTATTTATTACCTTATTTTCTAATTCACTGGGTTAATACACTTACGCATCTTAATGGAGACGAACCTGGAACTCGAAGAGTAAGCTTTTCTAAATTCAAAAAGGGTGAGTGAAAAATCGTGAGATTTTTTAATACGAGCAAGAATTTTTTTGCCGGTGCAAAACCTTATTTTCGAAAAACATTATTGCGATCATTTTGATTTTGTGCACAAAATAATTGTATTGTGTTAATTATAAGAATCTTATATATTTTCTGAATCAGACAGGATGATTGCGACAATGAATGGCAGGATAGAGTCTTACCATCGGCTCATAAAATCTAATTTTTCTTAGATTAATAACGTGTTGCTATCGAAACAGTTTGGAAAAAAGCCCAATAAAAAATTGGTAAAAAACTTACAACAAATTTAAATTAGAATTTTAAAAGAACCACAAGATATACTACCATATCGGTGGTTTAACCACAATATATTGTGGTTTGGATAACTTTTAATACGGTTAGCAACGGTAAGGCAGCTTTCATAAAAATTATGTCTGGAGTGTTCTCTGAGAAATCAATAAATTCCGCCCCCTACCACATTTCAAAACCGGTTAAAGTGTTCCGGTACTCTCAATTAACTTTTTTGCCAAAAAAATAAAATATAACCAAAGGCCGACGCATAAATTATTAGATCCCAATTTCTGGGATGACTCATTTTCAGGCCATATTTGCCCCTGTTTCGATCGAAAGATTGCAGGATGCCTCCAGCGGTCTTGCATGCTCGATTCGCCAATTCCTCTGGGAATCCGGCTGATTGCGTTCGGCTCTCAAAAGAGTTCACTCGTACTCTGCCGCGCACGGCCAGTCTGAAGTCGGCGCCGGGATCAAATCTAACCTAAAATTGAACACAAAAACTCATAATACAAATGAGAGCTAGAAATGTTCATTTGATTTATGACCAGGCCAAAAATTCGACCTTCTGAGGAGGTAGGTAAAATGATAAAAGCCAATGCGGAGTTACAAATGGATCTGGAGGGACTTGATCCTCTTGGAGGTCGGCAGTTTATCGTAAGAAAAAGAAGCGGCGATAAAACCGCATTTCAGGAAACACGAATCGGTAAGGCGATCGAAAAGGCCTTCAGAGCAGAGTTGAATAGACCTGGTGACCAAGCAATTGCGAACGAAACTAAGGCCAAGATTCAGGCAATAACTGACGCGGTGGTAAAAAATGTTCTTGCGGGAAATTTGCGAGGAGAAGAACTTAATGTAGAGCGGATACAAGACGAGGTCGAAACCCAGTTGATGAAAGCAGGACACTATGGGATTGCCCGTCGATACATTGTCTACCGTGAAGAACATAGAAAAGCCCGATTTTTACAGGATCGAGGGGAAAAGGAAATAGAGGAAGAATTTCCTCTATTCATTATTGATCCATCCGACGGCAGTAAGGAGAAGTTCGATCCAAATCGAATTCGTAGCGAAATAGGACATAGCTGTTACGGTTTGGAAGATCGGTGTTCTACTCAAATCATCAGCGAAGAAGTCCTTCGCAGCCTCTATGATGGTATAACACCCGATGAAATAAATAAGGCACTCATTCTTGCCGCGAAATCACAGATTGAAAAAGAACCCGCCTATACTTACGTCACCGCTCGACTTCTCCTAAAAGTAATCTACCGGGAAGTCCTGCAAAAGAACTATAGTGACAACGAGCTCGAAATTGTTCACCGAAAAAATTTCAATTCATTCATCAAGTTAGGAATTGAGAATGAAAGACTGTCACCGGTATTACTTCAATTCGATCTAGACAAATTAGCCTCCGGCCTCCGGTTAAGCCGCGACCACAAGTTCACTTACATGGGACTGCAGACCTTATATGATCGGTATCTTTTACATCTGGAAGGAAGACGAATCGAAGCCCCTCAATATTTTTGGATGCGCGTGGCGATGGGGCTAGCCATCAATGAAAATGACCAGAAGGAAGACCGAGCGATTGAATTCTATAATGTTTTATCCTCATTCTACTTTACGTCCTCAACACCAACATTATTTAACGCCGGGACATGTCATCCCCAACTAAGTTCGTGTTATCTGTCAACAATCATGGACAACTTGGAACATATTTTCAAGGTAATTTCCGATGATGCAAAACTCTCCAAGTGGGCTGGAGGTCTTGGAAATGACTGGACAAATGTCCGCGCTACCGGTGCCTATATAAAAGGTACGAACGGGAAAAGTCAAGGCGTAATCCCCTTTCTGAAAGTCGCGAATGATACTGCAGTAGCGGTCAACCAGGGGGGGAAACGGAAGGGGGCAATGTGTGCCTAATTGGAAACTTGGCACCTGGATATTGAGGATTTTCTCGAACTCCGGAAAAACACGGGAGACGAAAGGCGGCGTACTCATGATATGAATACGGCTAACTGGATTCCCGATCTCTTTATGAAACGGGTCATTGAAGAAAAAGAATGGACACTTTTTAATCCTGCTGAAACACCAGATCTGCACGATTTATACGGGAAAGCATTCGAAAAACGGTATCAGGAATACGAGTCAATGGCCAATCGAGGCAGCCTGCAACAGTTTAAGCGGGTAGATGCGACCGTGCTTTGGCGCAAAATGCTTTCAATGCTTTACGAGACCGGTCATCCATGGGTCACCTTTAAAGATCCTTCGAATATTCGGTCACCTCAGAGTCATACCGGAGTTGTCCATAGTTCGAACCTCTGTACAGAAATACTTTTGAACACGAATAAAGAAGAGACCGCTGTGTGTAATCTTGGTTCTATCAATCTGCTGGCTCACGTAAGCGAGAACAGGTTAAATGAAAAGCTGCTTTCAAAAACGATAAAGACTGCGATTCGCATGTTGGATAACGTTATCGATATTAATTTTTACCCGACTGTGGAAGCTAAAAATGCGAATTTACGACATCGTCCCATTGGTCTGGGCCTCATGGGATTCCAAGATGCACTTTACAAACTTGATATGAGTTACGCTAGCGACGAGGCCGTAGATTTCGCCGATAAGACTATGGAAATGATCTCCTACTATACCATTCTCGCATCAGCAGAATTAGCCAAGGAACGGGGAACCTATAATAGCTATGCAGGATCAAAATGGAGCCAGGGGTATCTGCCAATTGATACCTTAAATTTGATGGA
Organism: Phascolosoma agassizii; assembly: GCA_035593235.1. Taxonomy (NCBI): domain Eukaryota; kingdom Metazoa; phylum Annelida; class Sipuncula; order Phascolosomatiformes; family Phascolosomatidae; genus Phascolosoma; species Phascolosoma agassizii. The sequence continues at coordinate 14,567 of JAVJHY010232226.1, forward strand.
AGAAGAGCGCCAGGGATACCTCGAGATTAATAAAGGGTCTTCCATGGATTGGGGAGTCGTTCGTGACGCCGTAGCGAAATACGGTATACGAAATAGTAACACAATGGCAATCGCACCAACTGCCACGATTTCCAACATTACGGGGGTCATACAATCCGTTGAACCCGCATACAAAAATCTATTCGTAAAATCGAATCTGTCGGGTGAATTTACGGTAGTAAATCATTCTCTAGTTCAAGATTTAAAAGATCTCAGGCTCTGGGATGATGAAATGATCGATGACTTGAAGTATTACGATGGCTCCATTCAGGAAATCATAAGGATTCCCGATCGCTTAAAGCATAAATATTTGACCGCTTTCGAAATCGATCAAAAATGGTTGATTGAATGTGCCAGCAGACGTCAAAAGTGGATTGACATGGGCCAGTCATTAAATCTCTATCTTGCAGAACCAAATGGACGTGTTCTGAGCGAGATGTATAAGCTTGCCTGGAGGAAAGGCTTGAAAACCACCTACTATTTGCGTTCCCTCGCGGCAACGCAAGTGGAGAAATCGACTGTGGATGTTAACCGGCGAGGCATCCAGCCTCGTTGGATGAAGAATAAATCTGCCTCAAGTAAAATCATTGTCGAGCGGAACGAAAATTCGGGGAGCGCTCAGAGTACCTGTAGTATCCTAGATCCCGAATGTGAAGCCTGTCAGTAAATTAAACCCATAATTTGAAAAAACAGTAGAAGGGGATTTTGCCATGTCGTGTTGTAGTGCTTCAGATACCAGACCAGAATTATATGACTTAACAAAACGTATCAATGTAGATGATAAACGGCTAATTAATTGCAAAAATGTGGATGTAAACCAATTAATGCCCTTGAAATATAAATGGGCTTGGGAACACTATTTAAACGGCTGTGCCAATAATTGGCTGCCAACAGAAGTTCCGATGCAACGTGATATCGAACTCTGGAAGTCTGACGTATTAACCGATGCAGAGCGGCAGGTCATTATGCGTAACCTTGGCTTCTTTAGTACGGCCGAAAGCCTGGTAGGAAACAATATCGTACTTGCCATTTTTAAGTTTATAACCAACGCCGAGGCGAGACAGTATTTACTGAGACAGGGGTTCGAAGAAGCGGTACATACCCACACATTTCACTATATCGTTGAATCCCTAAATTTGGACCAGCGAGAAGTCTTCAATATGTACCACGAAATTAATTCAATTAACGACAAAGATCTTTTCGAGATGAAACTCACCCAAGCGATTGTCAAGGATGATTTTTCCACCGAGACTACCGAAGGCATCCAGCAATTTTTAGATAACTTAATCGGATTCTATGTTATAATGGAGGGCATATTTTTTTACAGTGGCTTTGCCATGATACTCTCATTTAACCGTCGAAATCTGCTAACCGGTATGGGGGAACAGTTTCAATACATCCTGCGCGATGAGACTATCCATCTAAATTTTGGCATAGACCTGATTAATACGATAAAGGAGGAAAATCCCGAGGTTTGGACCTCAGATTTCGAACGTCATATCTACGACATGATTGACAAAGCAGTTACTCTAGAAGTTAAATATGCCCAGGATTGCCTACCGACAGGAATTCTCGGTTTGAACGCCAACATGTTTCGCGAATACATTCACCATATCTCAGATCGTCGCCTGGAACGCATCGGGCTCAAAGGGAGGTACGGTGGTAGTAATCCATTTCCTTGGATGAGTGAAACGATAGACCTTGGTAAAGAGAAAAACTTTTTTGAAACGCGGGTAACAGAATACCAGACAGCAGCCTCACTAAATTGGTAGGACCAACAGCAAGTATAATTGTCCCCAAAATCGAGGCAATCAAGAATGTTTGCCCATTAGAATTGGCTTGGCAACATGATAATACGAGGAAAATACCAAATAGGGGACCTTTTCGGGGTCACTACCCCTTCACCTATATTATCCATGATGAAAGAAAATATTTTGAAAGCATCGGTAAGAGAATGGGAAAGGCTAGAAGAAAGCCTTTCCCTTTGAATACTTCTACCCAGTCAAGCGGCTGGGACCTGGCGAGACGCTAAGTTCGATAATTATTGCGGATATACTCAGAATCCAATCCTTATGGTTTTCGTTGTCAATTAATTGTGAGGCTAAAGAAAAAACGCTTTAATTCGCATTTAATTTGACGATCCACAGCTAGCCGATTCATGCGGACTATTGAAGAAAAAATCCATCCCTTCAGTATCCTGTGCAAACGGAATTTCAATCTCAGTGGTTTGCGCTATCGGATCAATCCTAAACCAGTTAAAGTCATCGGCAGCATAAATGTTTCCATTTGGATGTGCTGCAAGTGCCTCAACTTTGAAGGAACCGGCGATATCCATTACCTTGACAATACTTCCATTCGGAAAGCTGGTGAATTTCCACAGCTCACTGGGATTGACGTCATCGCTGACGGTTTTATTGAAATACACAGTCCCGTCCGCAGCCAGAGTCAGTCCATCTGTTACAAAACTATCCGGCGTAAATTCTCTAATCAAAGTTGCTTGTCCAGTTGTAGTATTAATTGAATAAATCATTTCGTTACTCGTTCCTAAAGCGTATAACGTTCCATTGATGAATTGAAGACTTGATATGATACGGTTATCCGCGATATTCGCATTACCTAGGGATATCGCGTTTACCGGGGTGGCTGGATCACCATCAATCTCGTCCGGCATGATCTTGTAAAGAAAAGAACCGTTGTCTTCGTCATCGTCATCATTATTAACAATGTAAATGACGCCATCTGGATCAATGGTTAATGCCTCAAGATTGATTGTTCCCGATACTCCCAGAATCGCTCCTTCTTCTTGAATGCCGTCGTTCTCCGAAAGTGTATAGCGGTATAACGTTGCTCCATTGTCATAAAACGCCCACATCGTTAGGCATGGGAACGAAGAAATGCTTGGCAATGGCGATTCTGAACACGTTAGTACATATTCAAAATCCGCAATCGAGAAACTGGCGGTATACGCACTTCCATTTGCTGCGCCGTGAGCAACAACGCGTTGGTCTTGTAGAACGGTAAGCGTATACACAATGGTAAATGTTCCAGAAACGCCGTTCCCAATACCAGTAGTGTAGTCGACCTTGAATCCATCGAAAGGATCATTGCTGAGCGTGGGACCCGAATTGAGAAGCCCACTGACGCCGGTAAAGGAAACATTCGAGTATGAGCCGACCTGTGCCTCCACAGAAAAGTGGTCTAATTCCGGACATCCAGATCCGCTGCATCCGCCGTGTTCAACCGTTAGTTCAATTGTGTAGGTGCTGTCAGCATTGGAAGTGACATTGGAAATTGTGGTCGAATACCCGCCACCATTGGCTTTGGTCACGGAACAGTTATCGTCATCATATGCTGCATCGGCGAGCGCGATTTCCGGCGCTTTGGATAGTTGTAAACTAAAGGCTTCCTTCTCCCTACTATAATAAGGTTTCTCTGCTGGCCAGCTGACTTCCGCGTAGATCGTCACATCAATAGAGCTGTTATCGTTCACCGTTATGTCTTTCCACATACGAACGATCCCGGAATACTCTACTTCTCCCCGGGTTAGCTGCTTGAGCAAGAATAGACCGCTATTACCGTTGCTGGCACTATCAAAGCTAACATCAGCTTTTAGCTGCAGGTTACTCTCCTCAAACAACGATGTCGAGTTCCACTCCCTTCCTTGGTCATTTTGACCGGGTTTGGAGTCGGCAAATACATTCAACCAGTTCCAATCCTTTTTAACAGCGCTGGCATTCAGTCGAAGTAGCTGTTCAGCTGCGTCAGTAATATAACTCGTTCCTAACGCTTGCTTCTGAGTATTCATGCCTACGGGCATCAGACTGTAAACACCGAAGATTCCAAACATGACAACGACCATAGCAAGTATTATCTCAAACATTATAAAATTATATTTTTTATTGAATTTTATTATCTTTTTCACTTCATTCATTCTTCTATTACCTCTTAAACATTTAATTGTGGGTTCTCGTTATTTGTATCGTCGGGCAAAAATTTGCCCTCTCCGAATTTTGGTTTGATGTACATGGTTTTATGTCGATATTAGCTCCTTTTGTTCCAGTGTTGATTGATTTCAAATAAGTTTATATGGTATTTATCTAAATTTTTTTGTAAACATATGATACATGAAATAGCCAATTAAGGCTCTTAAAACAGCCATACATTATTACAGCATTATTAATTCCGTTAATAAGATATCAAAAGGCATTTGTTTTATTATAAACAATATATAAATAAAATTAATGATAAATAATGCATAAAGCTGTCATATTTTAAAACTAGATAGTACTAAAATAAGAATATATATATCAAAAAATTGGACTATCGTCATTTAATCGTTTAAAGATTGCCTGGAAATAGGCCGTGAAGAATGTTGAATCGAAATTCGGTAGTTTTAAGACACACTCTTGGGGAATATTGAGGAGGGGCTATCCTGAGCCAACTGAAAATAGCAAGGTATCCTATTCTACGGGTGGTAAATCTCTGCACTAGATTGAAACCGCTTGCTTCGAGGTTTTATTTTCTTGACAAAGATGTGGATATAAAGATTTAGAGCGTGTATTCAAAATGAGAGCATGATTATTTTGGTCACTCTTAATCTTAATCCTAATTTGAGCATGGGGATTAGTTAAGAGAAGGGTGAGATCGCCATACTCACTCTTTGGATTAACACTCGAGAAATATGCGCGTCCCTGAATCTTTACACAAAAAAAGAGAGGCGCGGAAACGCCTCTCTTCTAAGGTTACTACAAAAAAGAATATCTGAAATGCTGATTACGTTTATTCGGATACCGCCCGTTGCAGAGTTACCAAAACAACAAGGTCCTGGAAATCCGCGGCAGAACTACTTAGATCAGTTTCACCGAGCTCATAGATAAAGATTACCTGATTGGGCTCTAACACAACCTTTTGGTCGTTATCGATGTACCCTTGCAGAAAACTTTCAATTGAACCCTGATCTTGGAAAGGAGTTATGTCTGGAACACTATCACCATTCCGAAGCACCAAAACATAAGGACTGTTATCCGAAGAATCGACCTTCATAACTTGCTCCCAATGGGAATTGCTTAATCCGCTGTATGAAAGATCTATCTTCCACCATGACCGACCAACAATTGACAGGGACGTACCCGCGGTATACGTATCGGGAAGGGTATAGTCGTGTTGCGAACCCGTATTTACGTTACCGTCAAGCGCTAAATTAAAAGATCCCCATGGCTCGATTGATGTTCCATCAATGCTAGCCTGTACAGTTACTGGCATATCGTACATTCCACCATCTGTAATGGCGGCACCAAGAACCTTGAGACTCGCTGTATAGTCCGCATCCGGTGTAACTTCACCATCGGTAATATCGAAATCGATAAGAGCAACATAATTTGGAGCATCCGGAACTGTACAACTCAAAACGAATTCGAAATCGGCAGTGTTAAACGAAGCAACAAAAGACTGAGAGCCTCCTAAAACGGATACCCGCTGATCTTGCAAAGCCGAGAGCGTATATGTTACTGTGGCGGTACCAGACACGCCATTGCCTATTCCGCTGGCATAACGAAGACTAAATCCTTCAAAGGATTCATTGTCAATACCCGGTCCATAATTCATAGTACCAATGATATCTCCAGCAATAGAAATATCTGAATACGTTGCAGAATCCGCCTCGATAGAAAGTTGAGAAATGGCAGGACAATCGGACCCGCTACATCCATCGTGATCTACTAGAAGTTCAACGGTATAGGTAGTATCACCATTATCTAAAACACTTGAAATGGTCGTTGAATACCCACCGCCATTAACTTTAGTTACACTACAATCACTATCGTTATAAGTAGCACTCACAATAGCAATCTCCGGTGCCTTGGATAACTGCAAGCTAAATACCTGTTTCTCCCGGGCGTAATACGGCTTTTCTGCCGGCGAGCTGACTTCTGCATAGATCGTAGCATCAATGGATCCATTGGCGTTTTCGGTTACATCCTTCCAAAGCCGCACAATGGCTGAGTTGCTTACCTGATCCTGCGTTAATTGCTTAAGCAGAAATAAACCGCTATTGCTATCGCTAGCAAGATCAAATCCGCGTTCAGATTTAAGTGTCAGATTATTAACCTCGAACAAGGAAATCGAGTTCCACTCTTTTCCCTGGTCGTTTTGACCGGGCTTCGAATTGGCAAACACTTTTAACCAATTCCAGTCATTTTTAATATTGGCAGCATTTAGTCGCAATAATTGCTCAGCGGCGTCGGTGATATAACTTTTTCCTAGCGCCTGCTTCTGCGTATTCATGCCGACGGGCATCAAACTGGAAACACCGAAGATTCCGAACATGACTACAACCATGGCCAAGATTACTTCAAACATCATGAAGTTATTTATTTGATTGAATTTTATTTTTGTTTCTTCTGTTTTCATTACTTTCATTTTTCTGATTTCTCCTAAAGACTTATAAGGTTCCTGCCATTTGAATAAGGGGCAAAGCTTGCCCTGTCCGGATATTTGATTGAAATGTTCGGATTTCCGTAGGTAATAAGCCCTCCTGTTGTTTCGTTGTTTTTGATTATGAAATATGTTCATATGGTTTTTATCTAAAATTTTTATCTAAATACTTATTATATGAAACTGTCAGTTAGCGCCATTAAAATAACGCATATGCTTTTACAGCATTATTAATTCCACTAAGAATTAATTAATACTTAACTTGTTTATTATAAATAATTTATATACCATATATTTAATTAAAAAAATAAAAATGCAAGATATTGCAGAACCAATTAGTACTAAAATAAAACTACATGTATTAAAAAACGCGCGATCGGCATTTCATGGTAAAGATTGCCTGGAATTAAGCTGAGAAGAATGTCGAATCTAGATTCGGTAGTTTTAAGACACACTCTTGGGGAATATTGAGGAGGGACTGTTTTGAGCCAACTGAAAGTAGCAATGTATGGTGTTCTACGGGTAAATCTCTGCGTTAGATTGAAACCGCTTGCTTCGAGGTTTTATTTTCTTGACAAAGATGTGGATATAAAGATTTAGAGCGTGTATTCAA
>JAVJHY010233284.1:0-88769 GCA_035593235.1 Phascolosoma agassizii
ATTGCCGCCGTTAATCTTATGAGCTAATTTTCATTGATAAGAAGAGGTGAGTGCTTTTCATGCAAATCTGGACAACTGCGTTTTTCGCGCTCTTGTTCGCTCTGATGAATTAGGCGGATACATTGTGAATCCTACTCTGCGAATAGATATTCCACTTTGGCAGCTAGTCGTTGTTCTAGGCTTGCCTTTGCTGTACGTAGTAAATGCTCTAACGCCCTGGACGCAGGGACTATGGGGTGCACAGGATAAGTCCTTTTACTACGCATTTTGGCTATCGGTACTCGCCATTCACGTATTTACTGCGTTTGTCGTTCTCCGCTTTATTCGCGTCAATGGTATTTCTCTTGAGTCGATTGGGTTGATTGCAACCAGAAGAACGATGGTTATTGCGTTTGGCTCGCTGTTAGTCATCGGGATAATTGCAGTAGCCATTCGTATGGTCGCCGATTATGAAAATACGGATGACCTGGGTTTTCAGGTCGGCTGGCCAGAGAACACGCAGCAAAGACTCTTTTGGATTCCAATGTATATTGCTGCTGGCGTAATCGAAGAGCTAGTATACCGGGGCTTCGCTCTAACCGCACTTCGGGGACGAGGTATGAGCGATTGGCAGGCGGTACTGATATCCAGTTTGTCATTTAGCCTTATACACGGCGGCAACGACCTTTTAATAACAGCTATTTCTTTCTCCTGGGGAATAATATTCTCTGTGATTTTCCTGTGGAAAAGAAGTTTGTTACTCGTGATGTGTATACATGCGATATCAGATTGGTCGTTCATACTGACACCATAGCGATGGCCAGCTTCTGGCCGGTCACGTCGGTCTTAACGCAAGATATCCACTGATTCGACAGGCCGGTGTGCGGTACATTGCGGCCGTCAGCACATCGAAGTTAAGATCTACGCGATGTGCCCTCAGCGGTCGTAGCCCGTATCTTTTTCGCATGCTCATCCGTTATAAGTAGAAAGGAGCTAGGAAAAGGAAAAGGAAAAACTGTGCACGATCTGTTGGAAAAACTGAAGATGCGCGAGACTTTGCGTCAGCAATGGCATCAATTCATTGATTTGACGGAGTCAATCAGGCCGCAGTTGCACGCTTATTGTCGAAAACTAACACCCAACATTTGGGCGGCAGAGGACCTGGTACAGGAAACGCTTCTTCGCGCGTTTGGAACCTTAGCAACAGTAGATGATCCCGTCCTTAACCCGAGAGCTTACATTCTCCGAATCGCGACGAATCTGTGGATCGACCAGCTAAGGCGAGATTCAATCATTGAATACGTTGACTTAGAGCGTGACGACGTCGCCGGTAGCAGCACAAGAACTGAACAGCTCGCTGTCGTTACAGACGCTAGCCGCCAACTGCTTCACTCTGTGCCGCCGAAGCAATTGGCGGCGTATCTCATGAAGGACATCTTTGATGCCTCCTTAGAGGAAACGGCTGAAGCGCTCCAGACGACGGTTGGCGCAGTTAAATCTCTGCTTTCGCGAAGCAGGGCAAACGTGAAACGCTATACTTCTGCGCCGCCGGAAAGAGCCGTTCCATCGGTGGACGTTGTTGAGCGATTTGTTGAATTATTCAATCTCGGGGACAAAGCGGGGTTGCTCGATCTCCTTCTAGACAACGCTGTTGCGGGAAATGTAGGCACTGACACAGAATGGGGACATGACGGACACAGGAGCCCGACCAGTTGGCTCAATGGGAGTATGGGCGGGCACCCCGAGTGGCCAGCGGCGTTTAGATATGATTCGCAACGGGCGGAATGTGTTACGTACGAGAGTGAACCAATTGTACTGGTGTTTCGTTCTAGACGTGGTCGGGAAGCGATGGAAGTGGTGGTTCGATTGACCGCTGACGAAAGCAAGATTAGCGAGTTACGTTCCTATGCGTTTTGTCCTGAGGTAAAACGCGAAATTGCATCATATTTTGGAATTGAGGTTCGAGCTGGAAGTTATCGATACCCAACTCCGACACCCGGGGCGAGCTATATGGACCAATCTCAATGACTGCAGTTGGCCGGTAGCGCTGGGTGCCAGGCAGTACCGGAGCGGCTGCTTACCCGAAAATGCCCTGCATTTTGTGATCTACTTCAAACCTGAGGGCATAGCAGCCACTCGCCAAGCCGAGCTGAGGGGCTCTAATGTGCCCACAGCGGTCGTTCGCTACAGAGTTTTCCTCATTGGAAAGCCCATAACACCGAGCGATTCTTCAGGCTCACCGTAATCTAACCAGCCTGACTTGCGATAGAAGCTTTGTGCAGTTGCCGTACTGGTGAGTTGAGCGTCATGGATACCGCACTCGAGTAATACCTTTTCTAACTCTTTGAGAATGGCCGTGCTAACGCCAAGACTTCTGTGGCTTGGTGAAACATAGTTGAGAGCGACTTCGGAGCCGCTTACGCCTCCAACGCCGACGACAACGCCGTTCATCTCAGCTACATATATAGTTGCTTCAGGACTTTGTATCCAGCTTCGCAGTGTCTCTGGAGTTTTGTTATCTAGCCAACGAGCGATGATTTGTTCATCTCCGTGATGATCGGCGGTACACAATTCACGAATGGAAGCACAAAGAACTGCGCTACAAGCTGCTGCGTCGGCTATGCCTGCCTGTCGCACCTTTAATTTGGTTTTGATAGGGGTCATGAGCACATGATAGCGCTAGTAGCCGATTGCTGCCTCGTGCGGTACGTAACACCAATACTTCATGCCTCAAACTAATGCGTTGGGAAAATTCGGCCGTAAGCTGCCTGTTAGACAGGACACCGAAAGAGGCATAGACTTCAGGTATGACAAAGCAATCACTACGACTGGTACTGATCTAGGCGCTTTCCCAAATTTGGGAAGGCGCTTTTGGTGCCTTCCGCAAAAAACCCCGGCAGGCATCATGTCTTCGGGGTTTTTTTATGAGCAAAGAAAGGAGAAGCAGGCATGACCGAGACGAGTTTTATAATACGCCGCCAGGAACCTGTAGATGCAACAGCATTGCATGAGGTCTATTCTCAACCCAACGTCATTTGGGGAACTACAATGTTGCCGCATCCGTCATTGCACCTTTGGAAAAAAGCGGCGGATGAACCTCGAGGTATGACACGTCTAGTTGTCAGTGCAGAAGAAAAAGTTGTAGGTAACATCGCGTTAATCATGGCTCAGTCTCCGAGACGACGGCACTCGGCTGAGGTAGCGATGGCCGTTCACGATGATTGGCAAGGGAAAGGCCTTGGATACGCTTTGTTGTCCGAAGCGCTGGAAATAGCCGACAACTGGATGGACTTACATCGCGTGGAGCTTGAGGTCTATACAGATAACGAGCGAGGCGTAAGGCTATACGAACGGAGCGGATTCGAGGTTGAAGGAACACTCAAGAGATATGCTTATCGAAACGGCCATTACGTTGATGTGTATGCAATGGCAAGGTTGCGCTAGATGATCGCTAAAACGCAATCTGGTGAATGTCAGTGTGGGAAAGTTCAATACTCAATTCAAGGTGACGTCTATCGCCTGAACGTTTGTCATTGTCTTGACTGCCAAAAGCAATCAGGCAGCGCATTCGGTATGAGCCTAATTATCAAGCCAGATAGATTTCAGCTCAGTTCAGGCGATCTATCGACGTTTGTGACTACTGCAGCCAGTGGACGAAAAAAAACATGTGCATTTTGCCCTAACTGCGGCGTTCGGATTTACAACGCTACTAATGCTCTCATGGCCGTCAAAGCTGGCACACTGAAAGATTCCTCACTACTGAAGCCTGACGCGCACTACTGGACTAAAAGAAAACAGGCCTGGTTGTCTTTGCCTGACGATGTTCCGTGTTTCGACGATATCGAATGACCGCTACTGGCCGTTTGTGTTGGGTACCGGGTAGTTCGGGAGCGGCTGCTTACCTGCAAATTCCCTGCTTTTTGTGATCTACTTCAAACCTGCGGCCATAGCAGCCGCACACCGAGAGGAGCTGAGGGGCTCAAACGTGCCCACAACAGACAGTCACCAAGTTGATATAATTAGCGCCATGAAAATATTCTTTGACGTCGATGGCGTTCTAATAGATGGCTGGCACGCGAATCCGGCACTTCGCAAGCCTTGGAATGCCAACCTACAGGCTGACTTAGGCGTTGATGCCGCGAAGTTTGAACGCCTGTTTTTTGTTGAGAAAAGTCACGCCCTAGGCTCGATGATGGATAGCTGTGTCGCAGGTGAGCGAGATTTAAAAGAAGCCTTAGGGGATGTATTGCCTCAAGTTGGATATTCAGGCCATGTAGACGATTTTGTTCAATATTGGTTCGAGAAAGACTCCAATGTATCTGCCGAAGTCCTCGAAATCGTGAAACTACTGAAGCTATTGCCAAATATTGAGTTGTTTGTAGCGACGGGCCAAGAGCATTACAGGGCTGAGTATCTTTGGGCTGAGCTTGGATTCTCTAGTCTCTTCCAGAAAATCTTCTATAGTGCCGACGTTGGTTTCTTAAAAAATGATGTGCGCTTCTTCGAGGCAATCAACAATCGCCTTGAAATTTCCGACTCCGAAAACCCCGTGTTCTTTGATGACCGAGAAGATGTTGTGCAACTCGCCCACCAAGCTGGATGGGATGCTGCAACTTTCAATGCTGCTGATGACATCAGATCACACCCAAGATTGAGCAGCTATTTTTGAATCAACGACACTTCGCTAGCTCTTCCGCAGTTGGCCGTTGAGAGCTTCCACTGGATGGCCCAGCAGGGGCTGCTATGGAGGAAGTCGGGGGGCTTTCGTGATCTACTTCAAACTAACCGGCAAAGCAGCCGCTCGTTAAACTTTGGATGTCTATCTAAATCGATAATCAAGTCACCGACCACATGAACGGTTTCTAGAGCCTGGTACTGCATTGGTCGCCGTCGCCACTAGTCCAGATCGGCGTGACGCCACTTTTTGACCAGCACGTCGTCTTCGAACCACATGCTGCAAGCTTCAGCCCCTACGCCCAGCATGTCCCACCATCGGAAGCGATAGCCCCACTCTTCACCTTTGTAGGCAAAGTCCATCTTCTCTGGGTCTGCGAAATCAGTAACGGTCCCGATAGGTGTGCCGATCTCAAAGCGGTCACAAAACTCGTCTGCATCGCTCGACATGAAGTGACGCTCTACCGCCGAGCAACCACCAATCATGATGATCAATAGTACCGGTATCGCCACCAATGCCAGCGCCACTTTGCCAAACCCTTTTAGGAAACCTTTCAAAGACTAATACTACGCGTTGCCTGGGGCTTGGGTTCGGGCAGGCAGGCTTCCTCATACTCTGCCCAGACTCGGGCATGCTCTTCATCCTGGCGGGCTTCCCATCCGACTAGGAATTCATCGATCTGAGCCACGATCTCAGTGTTGCCGAGTCGTTCGTGTTCCTTGCGCGCCCCGGCGAGATATGCCAAAGCCTCGTCATCATTTATTATTGGGTTGGCTGCACACTTTGCTGCGATGTCAAATTCGTAAGGGTCGTCAGACGACACCAATCGCACACTAACGTAAGTGGCGCCAATGGCGAAGATGAAGATGGCAGAGACAGTGAATAGTCTGGGTGTAGTCACTACGAAGAGTCCGTCACGATCTCGCGGGCAGTGGCTTCGCTCAGATTGGCCTGCAGGATCGGCCAATCAATCGCGCGCGGATCTGGGTCGATGCTCTGCGCCTCTGCCTGGCTATAACCATCAACCAAGCATGCGGTTGTGAGCAATATGGTGATGAATCTAGTCATCTGGCCTGTATAACTCTGGCAGTGTGTGATGTCCAGAGGTTGGCGCGGTTGTCTGACCCCGTTCTTTTGACAGCGTAGTATGTCTCGATTCTAGTAAACCAAAACGAATGCAGATAGGTTGCACCAACCGCACGGGTTGCCTGGCATTCTCGCTACGGCCGCTAACTGGGAAAACCCTGATATTTTGTGATCTACTTCACTTGGAGCGAGATAGCGGACGTAACCCAGCAGGCTGGCGATGCCCGTTTGGTGCCCACAAGCGACATTCGATGAACCAGCTAATTGATAATTAGCTGGCACACAAGTGTAGCGATACGCGAAGCCAGCTCTTTGTCGTTCACAGATGATGGCTGCTGTGCAACGAGACTATCGAAATAGGATTGGATACCTCGCACGAGTATGTTGCTGGCAAGTTCAATATCATCTAGTCGAATTCTTTCTGAGTGAGCGCTCAGCAGAGCCGTAACGGATTCAACGCTTTGCTGTAATCGGGCGTCAGCCTTCCACTTGTTACCACGCGTGGGAAGGTCATTCACCAAAGCGGAATAAAGATCAGGATTCAGACGAAACGTGCTGATCCATCGCTCCACAAGTAGCTCGATCAACTCTTCAAGTGTCATTTCATTCGGAGGTGGATCGAACGACCTTGTATGTTCCCAGCAGACATCATTCCAATAAGACTGAAGTTCCGAGAGCAACACATCTTTGTTTGGAAAGTACTCGTATATAGTTCCAACGCTAACACCGGCCCGTTCGGCTATGTGATTTGTCGTGGTTTTTTCGTAACGATTCTCGGCAAGAACCTGAGCAGCTGCTTCTACGATCACGGCGAATGTGTTCTCCGCACGTGATTGACTAGGCATTTTACGCGGTTTAAGCAATTGAGCTGGGTGTTGGTCCATCGTTGGAAACCTGAGTATCTGTATTGGCTTACCCATTCTAGACTGTGCGTTTAGGAGATTGGGGGTAAAAATTATGGTGCGATTGGTGATTTACTCGCTGGTTTCGACACTCTTATTTGGTTGCGCGGGAGCGTCCACAGAAAAGGAACTCGTAATGCTAGTAGAACGGTTAAATCCTGAACGATTACATGCGCCAGTTGGTCAGAGTCTCATCGTTGTTTCCAATGCGAAACGGCTCGCTTATTTCGCAGCGAACTCGCTAGATGAAAACAACAATGTCGTAGGTATTGGGGACTTTGAGAAGCAACTCTTGCAGGCTAACAAGAACTTGGAAATTGCCCTGGATGAACTCGGTGCTGATCACACCAATATAGTCAAGATGGTGGCGTACATCGTGAATTATGATGTATCGTATCACGGACCGATCATGGCAAAATTGCTGGCGCAGCGTCCGCAAGACTTCAAGTATCCAGCCACAATGTTGTTGTCCGTGGCCGGCCTAGCTTTGCCGCAAAACTTGGTTGAGTTGGATGTAGTCATCGCCCTTGAATAGCGTGAGATAGTTCTGTGAGTGTCCGTTGTTGGCCGAGGTTGTGTGAAAACTCTTCCTGCTTAAGTAAAATACACCTTTCCGGTTGGGGATGGGTGTATGAGCGGATTTATCGAAGGGGAGAACCGGCATCAGTCCACGATGTTCCCAGAACGTGTCGATGATTACGTTGAAGAAGACAGCGTTGTTCGCGTCATTGATGTGTTCATTGATCGGTTAGACATCTCGGGGCTGGGGTTTAAGGCCGAAGCAGCAGAGACCGGCCGGCCTGGCTATCATCCGCGCACGATGTTGAAAATCTACGTTTATGGCTACCTCAACCAGGTGCACTCTTCTCGACGGTTGGAACGAGAAGCCAAGCGCAACGTTGAGCTGATGTGGCTAACGGGACGACTAGCGCCGGACTTCAAAACCATCGCTGACTTCAGAAAGGATAATGGCGAAGCCATTAGACTGGTCTGTCGTGAGTTCGTGATGTTGTGTCGCAAGTTGAATTTGTTAAGCTACACGGTAGCGATCGATGGCAGCAAGTTCAAAGCAGTAAACAACCGAGACAAGAACTTCATCCGCGCCAAGATGAAGCGTCGACTGGCTGAAGTGGAAGCGAGCATCGAACGCTATCTGAGTCAGCTCGACAGCGCAGACGATGCCGCTCCGCCTGACGACACGCGTCCGATCCAAGACAAGCTCGCGGCCTTGACAGAGGAGATGGACCGCCTAAAAAAGTTCGAAGTCCGGATGCTTGAAGCGCCGGACAAACAACTCTCACTCACCGATCCCGATGCCCGCTCAATGAAAAGCCGAGGTGGCGGTATCGTTGGCTACAACGTGCAGACGGCTGTCGATGTGGACTCACATCTGATCGTGGCACACGAAGTCACTAATGCAGGCAGTGATCGCCGACAACTCGCTGCTATGGCGATACAAGCAAAAGCGCAGCTAAAAACCGATGAACTGCATGTGCTGGCTGATAGGGGCTACTACCGAAGCGAAGAGTTACTCGCTTGCGAGCAAGCAAACATCCAAACGTATGTGCCAAAACCGCTGACATCAAACAACAAAGCTAAAGGCCAGTTCGACCGATCAGACTTCCACTATATTGCAGACGATGACGAGTACAGATGTCCTGCGGGCGAGCGGCTGATCTATCGTTTGTTCTGCAGGAAGTAAAGCTGGCTGCTTGGTTTAATCCCTTCCTTCTCAGCAACAAGGGCCACAACAGTCAGTTTTCCGTCGCTGTTATTTCCAATTGAAGCTCACTGCCTTGCAGGCCTTCGGCTGTGACCTTTACCTTTGCCAGACCAATGAGGTCTTTGCTTTGTACAATCAACAAGGCCCGACCGTTGTGGCTGGTGATCACATCACTCTGGTGTGGCTGTATATTTGTGCTCGAGCCATTGTCAACGCCAAGACGCCTGAGTTTTTCATCGATAACAAAACTGAATTCACGGTTTTGATGTTTAACGGCAACACCGTTCTTATCAACTATCTGCGCGGTAACATGCACAACGTCATAGGCGTCGGCTTTGAGCTGAGATTTGTCGATGTTCAAGGTGATCGCAGCCGGTTTAAGCGCCGTGTGTAACGTTTGAGAAAGCCCGGTGCCGGGTATAGCAGACTTAGCTTCCAGCACACCGGCCTTAAACGGCACAACCCATCTCAGGATGTGATCGGCATTGTCCGTCAAAGTTTGCACACCGAGCGATTTGCCGTCCTGGAACAACTCGAGCTTTTCAAGATTGGTGTAAACCTCAACCACCACCATCTGATCTGGGTCGTAGTTCCAGTGCTCGTTTACCCCATTGCGCCAGCCCCACGTTCCCTTCTTCCAGAGATCCGAATATTTTTCAATGACTTGCTCACCTTCCAGCTTGAAGGATGTCGCCTCCAATGCCTGTGTGCTGATATGGATATGAGGCCGCTCGTCCCACAAGGTTTTCAGCATGTGATAACCAGCCTTGGGGTAAGCGGCATAATCCAACATACCGGCGCTTGCGCCTTTGTGAGGCCAGCGCCCTTCCGCTTCACCCAAGTAATCAATGCCGGTCCACACAAAAATGCCGGGAATAAAGGGCTTGTCCAATACGGCCTTCCACTCGTGCCACTGAACCCAGTTCTCGGTGCCCATAATCATTTTGTCTGGATAGTTTCGGTGGCCATAGTCATACATCGGCTGGCGATAGCTGTAACCGACTATATCGAGTGCGTCGACAAATCCGGAATAATGGCTCACCGACGGTGTCACCAGGTTGGCCGTCACGGGACGTGTGGTATCAATCTCGCGGGTCCAGGCAGCCAATTTTGCCGCAGTATCGGCAAGCTCATTGCTCGCAGGTTCCAGACTGTTAAAAAGCACTTTGCTTTGCTCGATGCTAATGGGCGGTTCTCTCCACAACGAAGCCGCGGCTTTTCTATCTTTATCCCAGTATCCGGTCGCTGCCGGGTACTTGGGATAAGACCACTCCATTTCGTTGCCGATGCTCCACTGGAAAATCGAGGGGTGGTTCTTGTCGCGCATCAACATGGCTTTAAGGTCACGCTCTGCCCACTCCGCAAAATCCAGGTTGTAACCTTGCTCTATGTAATCGACCTGGCCTCGTTTGTAGAAATTCTTGCGTTTGTCTTTGGGATTGTCCCATTCATCAAAAACTTCTTCCTGCACCAGGAAGCCCATCTCGTCACACAGCTCCAGAAATTCCTTAGAGGCTGGGTTGTGGGCGGTGCGAATGGCATTTACACCCGCTTCTTTAAGGATTTTCAGACGACGTTGCCAAACACCTTTAGGCACCGCTGCACCCACCAGGCCGCCATCGTGATGCAGGTTGGCACCCTTAATTCTCAGATTTCTTCCATTCAGGAAAAAACCTTCATTGGGATCATTCTTGAAGTACCGAATGCCAAAACGTTCACCGGTGGCGTCGAGCAACGTTCCTCCATTGCGTAGTTCGAGCTTGGCAACATAGAGATTGGGGGAATTCACATCCCATAAGTACGGTTCAGCCACCACTAGAGTTTCAGCGATTGATCCAGCCTGCTTGGCAGGCACGTCAATGACAACGTTGGTGGTAGTAACGATATCGCCGGTGGCGTTCTCGAGGGACACCTTGATGTCCAGCGTCTGTGTCTGGTTTGAATCATTTTGAACTGCGGCCTCAACTACCACGCTGGCTTGCTCGGCAGTGACCAGGGGAGTTTTGATGGTGGTACCCCAGATCGGCAGGTGCACCTGATCAGTCGTGATCAATTTTACATTGCGATAGATACCGGAGCCGGTATACCAGCGGGAATCTACATAACGGGTCCTGTCCACATGAACGGCAAGCAGGTTCTGACTGCCATCCGTCGTTAAGTGTGGTGTTAGGTCATGATAAAAAGGCGCATAACCAGAAGGTCGTTTGCCAAGGGAGTGACCATTGATCCAGACTTCAGAATGGTTATAGATGCCGTCAAAAAGGACTTGGGTTTTTGCAGGTCGCCCACTGGCGAGCGTGGGCGTTGAGAAGTGCTTTCGATACCAGCCTTCTCCGCCGGGCAGATAGCCGGTGGCTCCAGCTGTGTTGTCCTGGGTGTATCCGGCCTCGATGCTCCAATCGTGTGGCAAACGAATATCTCGCCACCGTCGATCATCAAGGGTCAAGGATTGGCCCGAACTGTGCGGCTGCAGGGAGAATTTCCAGCCAAAGTTGAAGTCACTTTCCCGATGAGGGCTTTCCATGTCTGAGCTCATTGTTTGTTGTTTGAAACTAGATGGATTGCAGGCTAGTTGAGTAAATGCACACAGACAAAAAAGACTGACAGAGATGATCGTTTTGAGGCTATACAGGACTCTTTCTCTGATTGGTTGGCTTGATTGATTCTTGCTTTTGCAATCGCCGAATTTCAGGGGTGGGTCTGCAAGTTCGCCGGAATCGATACCTTTACTCATCTAGTAATTACTGCGAATTGCGAATTAATTTGGCGGTGTCCTTGATACGGCGTAGCTTACACCTGTAACATCTCTATTATACATTTTCTATAATATAAGCCAATATGTCCAATACAAAAAATAATACGATTCACAACCCTGATGCGTTGAAAGAGATCCCCACGGTTGACTGGCTTGACCTTGAACACAACCGGGACAAGTTTCTTAAGGACCTTCGTTATGCGCTTGCAGAATGCGGGTTTCTTATCTTAACCAACGCTCCCGGCCTTGACGACGCGTTCCAGCAGCGCGCCTTCAGCGAAGTTCGAGGTTTTTTTGATTCGCCCATGGACTTCAAGAAAACTTCTGCCATCGACAACAGTCCGTACGTTCGAGGTTATTCTTTGCCGACGCCTCCGGACTCTCCCCGTGGTCGGGTGATTGAGAGCTTTCAGTACGGATTTGATGAAGCGCCGTTGTGGGCACACGACGACGAGTCGCACCCTATCCACGAGCGTTTTTTTCGCGGACCCAATACTTGGCCAGATTCAGCAACGGTACCAGGCTTTCGATCCTTGCTCGAAGACCTCAACCAGGCCTATCACCGTTTGACGCTTCAATTGGGAGAACTGATTGTTGAGTCTCTGGGCGAGGATCCGGCCGAATTTCGACAATATTTTAGTGTCGATGAGCCGTATCTTTTTGCTAGCCTGAATCACAACTTTAGTCTTGATGCCATCGCAGCGGACAAGCACGATTTCATTCGAGATGAGTATAAGAAGTTTAAGAGCCCTGTCGCGGGTGCGCACATTGACGGACCACCGTTCGTTGCTTTGCTCATCAACGACCGACCAGGACTGCAAGTGGTCGCGGGCGAAGGGCAGTGGATGGACGCCCCGGTTACATGTCGGACGGCCGAAGGCGACTACGGTGTGCCGGTAGTCCCCGGCTCTGTAATCGTCAATACGGGAGGGTCTTTGATGCATCTGAGCGAAGGGCGTTACTCCGCTACGGTCCACCGTGTGAATACCACCATGATTCCCGCAGGCGAGACGCGAGTATCTATGCCGTACTTCTTGCTCCCAAAGATGGAGGGGGACCTGGTACCGTTCGGCAAGTCCGCGGCTTCGAACAATGACACTGTCGGTTATAACGCTGGGCGTGATCGCGGAGCCAACGCGGCTGCTAATCTCATGAGAACCTACCCAAAATTAACACGTCGTTGGTGGATGAAGGAGTTCACAGAGCTGAAAGCTGCGCACCAGAAAGAAGAGCAGACCGAAACAGAGGCCGCCTTCAAGCTGGCAGCGGCACGAGGCGAGCGATATAAGAAAAATTCCGGTAATAAATAGTGATTGCTTATTGTTACTGCATCCCAAAGAGCGTCTGAAACTGCTCTCTTCTCCTAGTGGCGTTCGGACGCTCAATATAAAATAGCCGGAACCTCGAGTGAGGTTTCGGGGCGCTATTATGAATTCCGTAGCACTAACGTTCGCTTGATCCTTGCCAATTCCGAGCCCCGGTAGAGGTTCGCTAGAATCTGGAAAAGGTACGCGGTCAATCTGTTCGGTACTTATGAATTTTTCGCATTTTGCGTTGTGGAAAAATCCAATATCTAGTTGGCTGAATTTGTACATTAATGTGATTCCGGCTGTGAGCGAATTTATGGGGGGCAGGTCAGTAGGTTAGAATGCTGCGATCAAAGAAAATCCAAGAGTGAATTTAATGGCAAAGACAGTCATTCGCGGCGGATCAATTTTTGATCCCCAGACCATGGATACTAAGGTCAACGAGGCTTTGGTTATCGACGATGGACTCATTGCTGAAACCTCCGATGTGGCTGGCGCCGACGTGGTGCTGGAAGCTGACGGACAGTTTTTGATGCCTGGTTTCATCGATGCCCATGTTCATTTCCGATTGGCGACGCTGAATTTTGCGAAGCTCTCTCAGTGGACGGAAGTGCAGTTTGGTATAGCGATGGCAATGCTGAGCGAGGAGACTTTGGTTAGAGGGTTTACCACCGTTCGTGATTTGGGCGGCGACGTGATTGGATTAAAACGTGCGATCTCCTCAGGCATGGTGCGCGGACCGGATATTGTGCAAGCCAATTTGATGATTTCACAAACTGGTGGCCACGGCGATGTTGAAGGCGGTGTGTTGTCTGTTCCTGACTGTGCATGTCAGATGCGCCACAGCGCGTTCGGCATTGTTGCCGATGGTCCCGATGCGGTTCGCAAAGCGGCTCGCCATGTACTTCGAGCTGGTGCGGATTTTATCAAAATCCACGTCTCGGGTGGTGTGGCAACTCCGATGGACCCATTAGACTGTACCCAATATACCGCAGCGGAAGTTCAAGCTGCGGTGGCAGAAGCCAACAATCGCAAGACATACGTTGCCGCTCATGCCTATACCCCCGAAGCGATTCAGTTAGCTGTACGAAACGGTGTGAAGTGCATCGAACACGGTAATTTGCTGGATGAAGAAACCGCCCAGGTCATGGTTGAACACGGCGCTTGGATGGTACCAACGCTGGTGACCTATAAAGGTATGGCGTTGGAGGGTAAGCGGTTAGGATTTCCAGAACGGAACCTGGTGAAAAACGAAGCAGTGCTGGCGTCTGGCCTTGATTCCGTTGAGATAGCTGACAAGGCCGGTATCAAAATGGGCTGGGGGACCGATCTGATCGGTGAAACCCAAGCTATGCAGCGCCATGAATTTGCGATTCGCGCCGAGGTGCAGACGGCGGAAGCGATACTTCACGCCATGTATATCATGAATCCGATCATCCTCAAGCGAGCGGATTCAATTGGTCGACTAGCGCCAGGGATGAATGGAGATGTCGTCATCACGACTGTTAATCCGTTAGAGAATGTTGCGGGGCTTGCGGCCGACGATGCTGTCACTCAAGTGGTGCATCGGGGTGAGGTTGTTTAGGCCTTATAGCTCATTAAGTCCTATCCGGGACACTCCGAGACGTACTGAGCATCGCACGCATTGCCCTCATACCGCCGCTCCAGCCATTAGCAAATCCCCGGCGCATCTCATCCTCTGTGATCCCGGAATGAGTCACATGTAGGACTGTTCCAGTACCCTGCGTAGAAAGGCTGACCTCCACTCGCGAGGGCTGTGTTGCGGTTCGTTCCCCCTTTGCACTGGTGGCAAACTTGATCCAGGTAAAAGTCAGAAGTCGCTCGGGTTTGATCGCAACGTATTGCCCTTCAAAGCCACTCGACTCCGGACCCGTTTGATGTTCTACAAAACACCAACTTCCACCCACGCGTAAATCGATCGACGCTGACACCAAAGTATTCGGTGCCCGACCAAACCAACACTTCACGAGATTAGGTTCCGTCCATGCTCGAAACACATCTGCAGGTGATGCGTCTAGGAAAGCCTCGACGACAATCGGGTCAGCGCCAACTTCTGAACGAAGGAATTCCACTTTCAGTTAGCCTCGTCGGCGAGATAGTCCTGCAGCTGTCCAATCTGCTGCTTCCAGAATTGCTCATACTCTGCCAACCAATTGGCGGCTTCTTTCATCGCCACCGGATGCAACCGGCAATGTCGGCTTCTTCCTCGTTTTTCAACGACAACCAAACCGGCGTCGCTTAACACACGCACATGCTTGGAAACCGCGGTCTGTGTCATCTCGAACGGCGCAGCCAGTTCAGACAACTGGGCTTCGCCCTGCATGAGCCGATTAAGGATCGCTCGACGCGTGTCGTCGCTAAGTGCTGCAAAGGTGATACTGAGAGTGCCCATGAGGATTACTGAACTATGTGGTTGACTATACTCATCTAAGATAATAGTCTACCAGATAGTTCAGTAATAGCCGAGGGGATAGGCCAATGCCCGATTTGTTTGAATTTCCGCCAACTCGCTCCAATCGTGCGAAGTGGGTCTTGGAGGAACTTGGTATCGAATATCGCAATCGCACCATCGACTTTATGCAGGGTGAGCAGCAATCCGATCAGTACAGATCGATACATCCACTCGGCCATGTCCCGGCTTATAAGACAGATCGCTATACCATGCATGAGTCTGTAGCGATTGCGATGCAAGTGATTGATGAGCATCCGCAAGCAGGACTTGCGCCCGTAATCGGCACACCAGAGCGCGCCGAGTATTACCAGTGGTGTGTTTTTTCATCGGCGGAACTTGATCCGGTACTGTTCGATGTCATGAAACACACCATGCACCTGCCTGAGGATCAACGGATTCCAGCCATCGCCAACCGTGCCCGAGATTGGTTTAACGAACGGGCTGAAATGCTGTCGTCGGTGCTGATGAACAGAGACTATATATTGGGTGCGCGGTTTTCCGGCGCCGATATCGCGATTGGTTACGACTGCAATTGGGCCGAGTACACAGGCCTGCTTGGCCGACATCCGCAACTGGTAACCTACTACCAACGATTGCAGGCGCGGCCAGCGTTTAAAAGGGTCTTCGGTAACCAGGGAGATAATTGATGCGAGAGCTAGCGATATTGATATTTCAAACACTGGATGGTGTGATGCAGGCGCCAAAGATTCCGGAAGAAGATCGGTCCGGTGGTTTTGCTGGTGGTGGTTGGGCTGATCCCTACTGGGATGATGTGATGGAGCTCGTCGGCAAAGAAGCGATGGCCAAACCATACGATGTTCTGTTTGGCCGTAACACTTATGATGCATTCGCTGCCTATGCCACTGGCGATCACCCGATGCATAATTTCAAAAAATTTGTTGCCACTTCGACACCGGACAAACTAGATTGGAACAATTCCACGGCGATCATTGGTGACATCGCCGCCGAAGTTACGCACCTCAAAAACCAAGATGGCCCGCTGTTGCAGGTTCACGGCAGCTGTCAGCTCGTTCAGACGCTACTGTCTCACAACCTCGTCGATCAACTACGTTTGTGGACGTTTCCGGTAGTGGTCGGTTCTGGAAAACGTTTGTTCGGTGCGGGAACAATGCCAGCAGAACTGAAACTCGTGAAAACAGACAGCACGTCGAACGGGGTTTTAATGGGTATATACCGGCGCTGTGCTTGATTGCCTTATACTCTGAGGACCAAATTTGAAAAAAATCGGGTTCTCGTATGAGGTGGAAAATACTATTCATCCACCTCACTACGCTGCACATATCTCTGCTCAGAAATACGACGCCGATAGCTGGCCGACTGTTTCGCACAAGACAGTAGCTACGAAGCTAATTCTGATGGCGCCGGAATTCAATTTTTAGGGCAAAAAGCGTTTCATGAATTTGTCTGCGCGCATATCCGCTTGCTGCCTGGTACGACAGCACACTCAAAAAGGTGTCCGGCCATTGGAAGATAGAACACCGGATAGTACATGGCAACAACGCAGCGAATTTCGCTGAGGCAGAATTGGCCGTCTACTTACAACCCAGAGTCGATTGGATGGCGGAGAACGGAACACTCGCGTGACTCAAGAATCTACCTTACGGTCAACACGCTGACCTCTGTCGAATGCACACTAGTACTTTCACCCATGTCCGCTATCCGTGCCGTGTGCAGGAAATTGATATTTTTTTGGTCACCCTCAAGCTGGGGCCACCGGCCTTTATACGATACGACGGTACCAGGCAGCACGCCGTCATCGATTCGTGCAATGAGCTCGATAGAACCGGTTTCATTGCTCACCGTTACCGGCACGGCTTCGTCGACTCCTAAGCGATCGGCATCAACGGGATGTATGTGTAGCCTTGCTCCCCCTGACTGTTCATCAAGGTGCGGATCATTTGCGTAAGAGTCATTCATCCGCCACTTCGACGCTGGTGTTAATAACCGCAAGGTACCATCGCCTTCAGCAACATCCGCCCAAGGTTTTGGTGTGCGCGGAAGACCCATTACTTCAGCCTGGGCGGATGCGATTTCGATCTTGCCGCTTGGCGTGTCAAATACTTGTTCGACGAATGTTGTTATTGGTTCTTCACTTAGCATGATATAGCCCCGCTGCTTAAGTTCGTCGAAACTAATACCCAAATTCATTTGCTCCATTACTGCAGCGATTATCGCGTCGTCGGTTTCGAATAGTGCGAGCTCAGTGAGGTTCAAAGCTTGGGCTAGACGACGAAAGATTTCAGCGTTAGGTAGCGAGTCACCCATGGGGTCGGAAATTTTTGCTTGAGCACCCATGTGCAAATTGAAGTAGCTGAATGTTATGTCGTCGTACTCTAGAAAACTGGCAGCAGGCAGCACGATGTCTGCATAGGCTGCTGTGTCGGTCATGAACACATCGCAGACCACCGTAAAAAGATCGTCGCGTTCAAGCGCTTTGCGCAGGCGTGTTTGCTCAGGCGCAGATGCAAGCGGATTTGTGTTCCACGAGAAAAACATACTGAACTCGTCGGGGTCTAAGAGGCGCTCCGCCAACGCCATGTGGCTGACCGTCTGTCCTCCTTCAGCGGCAATCTGCTTGCCGCCGAGCCTGCCGACATCGATACCGGCAATTGTGGGTGTCGAATTGAGATAATAAAAACCCGCGCCTGGTTTCCCAACATTCCCGGTTAACGCCGGCAGCAAACCGACCGCTCGCATGATGTTGCCGCCAGTTGTTTGGCGCTGTAGACCCTGCCCACACCAGAGCAGAGAAGGTCCCTGGCCATAGAGGGTGGCGGCTCGTTCGATATCCATGGCAGCGACACCCGTTGTCTGTTCACCCCAGGCAGGTGTGGCTATCGCAACGTCTGCGCTGATTTCGTCGTACCCGATCGTATGGCTCGCAATGTATTCACTGTCAAAATGACCGTCGCGCTGCAAACAATGCAGCAGGGCAAACGCCAGGGCGGCGTCTGTGCCAGGACGTGGCTGCAAGTGCAAATCAGCAGCTGCAGCAGACTCCGTTCGAATGGGATCGACTACAACGACGCTGGCTGGTGCTTCGGCGAGCCAGTGTTCATGAGCATGGGGTGCGCTGTGAGACGGGTTCGCGCCCCACACTAGAATGCAATTTGCATCTTTTGCAGTACGCGGATCGAAGCCAAGAACAGAGTTGCCAAACTGCAAGTGCCAGGCGACATGCCCTGCGGCATTGCAAATGGTGTCGGGGTCCACTTCTGATGCACCCAAATAATTGAACAATCGGCTGGGAAAGAACTGACCGATCAACGACAAGGTGCCCGAGTAGTGCGTGTGCAGTATCGACGCCGCGCCGCGCGAACCGATAGCCTCCTGCATCTTCTCAGCGATAGTTGCTAATGCTTCATCCCAGGATATCGGTTCAAACGCCATTGAACCTATGGCACCGGTTCGTCGCAGAGGTTGTTGCAATCGGGCCGTCGGATCCTGCCACACGCCGTTGTAGGCGACCGCGCATTTGCTGCACAGTCTACCCCGTGTGACTGGATGGTCGGGGTCACCTAGCATACGGTGTTTGCCGTTATCCTTGCGCTCGACGACAATGCCGCAACCGTCATAGCAATCTCTGGGGCAACTGGTCTTGATGAGCTGAGACATCGTCCTGTTCTCCGATTTGATCAGTGAACTTCATAAGATACACCAGGCTCGTTCTTTCAGAAATCTCTGTGGATATGCAAGCGACATCCTACACCTCGTCCAACCCCGCCAATTCTGAGACGTTAGTTCAATATCAATGGATGCCAGATTGTCTTCACACTGACTGATTGAATCCACAGCCCTAAGCGGACGAAAATCGATAGCTGAACAGTTCAATATCTTGAGCGTACCGACCCTCAACGAGTACCTGCGTTTCTGGAGTGTAGTAACTCGCGTAATCGATTTTGGGAGCCGCCTGAAGACGAGGAAGTAAGATTCCTTCGGGCAATCCGATGTGACGAGCAACTACTGCAAAATCATCACCCAGCTTTTCGTACCGACCTACAAAATCCACAGCGATGAGACCGGCAGTGTTTGTGACGTAGTCCGCCTGAGACCGAAAATGTTCATCGGCCTCTGCGTCCGGAATAGATGCTACTGCATGTGCGAATTCACAGAACGACATACCTGCTTTGAAGACCTCAAATCGGGCCAGACAGCGGGCGACTCCTGAGTTTGCGAAAGCGGTGAAGTCCGGCACCTCACCTGCGATTTTATCTCTGTAACAAGACACCAGTCGGTCCCAAGGATTTCTTACAAACGCGAACGAATAAAGGTTGGGATAGATTCTCTCGCCAGTAGGCGCCGATATTGGTGGGCGAGAAAACGCTACATCGTGCGGGTTGCTGCTGGCGTTCTCAAATCCAAGCACCGAAGCTAAAGTAGCTTTGATACTCGATGACGCAACCTTGGCAATGTCGATATACACCGCTTCATATTGCTCAAGATAAATGCTGAATTCTTCGCTAAGCAATGTGCTAACCGTAAATGGGGGGTGGTCATTCTATGCGATTTTCACCGGCCGATTCCGGTGGTAGCTCAAAGGCTAGACCGCTTTCTTAGCATAATCATTGAGCGTTTTAAGAACAAACTTGGTATGCAGTAAAGTGAGCAAATGGTTTGCTTCCTTAACACCTTCGGCACCAATAGTAGCAGCTTCCTGGCCACTTAAATCGTTGCCGATTTGTTTCATAAAGCGGTCAACCTCGAATAAGGCCAATTGCTGCATGGCCTTGACGTAGGTGCTTAAGAATTCAGGACTGTAGCCGTGCTCGAGATCGAACCCTACTGCATTCGCACGTCCCCAGGCCTCAACAATCGCTGCATCTCGAAAGTCTAACGTTTGGTCCGCTGCAATCGTTACGGCGTTGATTGCGGCAAAGTCCCTAATCTGCTCTTCAGTAAAACCAGATGTCTTGGCGACTTCTGCAATGCTACGATTCTCTGCTGGCGTACTGTCAAGCAACGCTGGCAGAAAATGTTCAACACCGGAGGCTACTTCATTACCAACCAGCTCTTGAGTATCGGATGAGTCCAGTACCGCCTTTACGAGTTTAAGTGGCAGGAAGCGCTTTTCCTGAAGCTCTTTTATAAGTCTTATTCGAGTGACGTGCTCTTGGGAATAGTCAGCGACGTTACGCTTTGGTTTGTTTGGTTCTGGTAGCATCCCCTCACGAATATAAAACCGGATAGCTTCGCGACCCACGCCTGTTTGAGCCTCCAACTCACGCATTTTCACTAGACGTGTAGCCGCACAGGTAATTCCGTGATGCCTCGAACAAAATTCGATTTGAGCCGTGTTGGTGAACCCATGAGTTCGATTCTGGTGAACCGGCTGAGAATTTCTTCCCAGACTAGACGTAGTTGCATTTCTGCCAGACGATTACCCATGCAGCGGTGTACGCCAAAACCGAAAGACACATGATTACGTGCACCCTTGCGATCAATAATGAACTCGTTGGGCCGGTCGATTTTGGTCTCATCTCGGTTGCCTGACACATACCACATAATCACCTTGTCCCCTTTTCGAATCAGTTGGTCGCCGAGCTTCGTGTCTTGTGTGGCTGTTCGACGCATATGCATGAGCGGTGTTTGATAGCGGATGATCTCAGAGACCATGTTGGGCACTAGACTATGGTCGGTGCGAAGCTTTTCATATTCGGCTGGGTTTTCGTTGAGCATGACCACACCACCGGAGATCGAATTTCTGGTTGTGTCATTCCCCCCCACGATGAGAAGAATTAGATTACCCAGAAATTCCATGGGCTCCATGTCTCGAAAGTGTTCGGAGTGCGCCATTAACGTTATAAAATCGTTTTTGCCCTCGGGCGACTGTTGTGCGCGCTCATTCCAAATTTCTGTGAAGGCGGTTAAGCATTCGTTTAGTGCAGCTTGACGTTCTTCCGCAGAGACACTGTCGTCACCCGCAATCTCGTCGCTGGCTGTTGCCATATCCGACCAAAACGTGAGTTTGCGCCTTTCCTCAAAAGGAAAGTCGAACAGTGTTGCTAACATTTGCGTGGTGAGTTCAATGGAAACCCGATCAACCCAGTCAAAGGTTTCGCCCACAGGGAGCTCATCCATAATTTTGCCGATACGACCGCGAATAAGCGGCTCAAGTTTTGCAAGATTTTGTGGCGAAACCGCAGGTGTGACCGTCTTGCGTTGTTGGTCGTGTTTTGGCGGGTCTGAAGCGATGAACTGTTTGACTGTGAAATTCGGATCCTGATCGCCAATCACGATGGCGGGAAATGAGGAGAAGCACTCGTGGTTTTTTTCAACCGACATAATGTCGTCGAATCGAGTAACCGACCAATAAGGGCCAAAAGCGCTGTCTTTGCAGTAGTGAATCGGTGCTTCTTTCCGCAGACGCTCAAAGTAGGGCCAGTGAGAATCGCTTTGATATAAAGCCGGCTCTGCGACGTTGATATCTGCCAACGGAATCGAGTAAGGGTCTTGAATCAATGCAGTTTCGCTCATGGTTATTCACTCTATTTTCGAAGAGAGGAGCGGCCACACTACGCCAATGCATAATGCGTATCAACAGTACGTATTAAGCGACGCAGGACACATAGCAAAGTCGTTTGCTTGACAAAATCCCATCGCACCAGTGTTCGCTAAGCGGTTATTTTGCCGCCAGTCCCTCTCAGCGGGATAACAGCGCCGTTCCCATGGTGCTTCCTTGGGCCAAGGGCTTACCGCGGCTGTTGGTTGATTCGCCAGTCGTAATTTAGGAACTTAACTTTGAAATTACTAGGCACAGGCTGCGGCGCATAGTGGTTCAAATAGGGCACTAGGTCATTGGCCTTGCCGCTTTCTACAAAATCTTTGGTGTAGAATTTTAGGATGGCCGACACCCGTACAATTTTTTTCTCTGCGTCCAGCTGAAGGTATTTTGTGCTGGCGAAAAACTCCCGTGCAGCAGTGTCCAATTGAGTGTCGAGCGTCTCGGGACGAAACGCGACGCGAGGCAAACGTGGACAATCTTTCACCATACAGTTCAATGCAAAATGTGTACGAGGTTCGCCCAGCGGTCGTATTACTTTGTTTTCGTAGGTATACAAGTTAGTGGTTTCACCACCCAGTACTACCCCTCGAAAGCGGAAGAAGGATGCACGTTTAAAATAGGATGTGAAGCCAGATGGAATATCGCGATCCAGGACGCCTTGCATCGCTAACGCATTGTAGGCGTTGATGTGATAGGCAATCACATGCTGCGGCGTCGGAAACAAATTCGGATGAGTATCAGGACTCACCTTCGCGATGGCGTCAACGAATCGAGCCAGTTCCTGGGGTGCCGCAGCGACGCCATAGAAATCGATGCGGCCACCCTCGTCAACGTGGCGTTGCAGCGTGGACTCCCATGCAGGCAGTGCGGCCTCATAAGGATTGTCACTAACCATTTCGGTCGCTGCTACGGAACCCGCGAATAGATATGCACCAACCACCCAAACCAGGCGTGCGAATAGTTTTTGAACCATGATTAGATTGCCTATTGAACTGAAACAAGAGGAATACGGTTGCCATCAGCCACCGTCGAGTCAGCACTAGGAAGACTGAATCCCGGCTTCAGCGGTTGATACTCAACAACGCTGCCATCGGCTTTTACCACTTGCAGCGGCTTGAGAATGTACTCATCGCGTTTGGCGTTGTGCTGACACATCGAAACAGGACCTTGTGCGGTCATTACCATAAATGAACATGCTCGCACACGCTCTTGATCGAGTTGCTCAGCATCCATAAAGTTCTGAATGAAGAAACTCATCTTGTGCAGCCGACGTCCTCGTAAAACATGGGGGGCAAACTGTCGAATATAGCGGCATGCTTGCACAACCAATCGTGGCCACCAACTCGGGCGCCGCATGACTGCCCACGCCCCGGACGCGGCGAGTCGAAAAGGACCTTGGTGACGATCCCAGTTCATATCACCGAAATCGCGCATGGCATCTTCAATAAAACGTTGGTCTTTCAATACTGGCAACACGTTCCCAGCGGCGACTAATGTCGGCGCGTAACTGTGACACTCCGGGTGACCAACGCGAATACGGTCCCAGGGTAGACTACCGATCCCTTCTGCCAGTTGTGCCTGTACAGTATGTCGATTGATCTCAAAACCGCGTCCGCGCCACTCGCCACGACCGGTATCTGCTTGCAGTTGAAAGGACACCAAACCGATGACATCCGCATGCTGTGTTAGGAAACGAGCCAGCAGTCCAAGTTCATGAAAATTCCCCGCGTGCACGGTCGTATTAAACATCACCATCAGCCCAAGGCCACGGGCGCGTTCGATATATTCAAGGCGAACCTCGTTGAGGTCCGCTTCGCTTGTGTAACCCGGACGACGCTGGGTGGTATCAACGTGGAAAGCCACTTCGCTAAGCCCCGCTGCCGTCAGCTGAGTAAGCAATGAACGAGAGGCGGCGATGCCGTTGGTGAACAGGGCAGGGTGCAAACCCAGCCTGCTGGCATAACGAACAATCTCCACCAATTCGTAGTGCTTACGAAGTGTCGGGTCGCCACCGGTAATCTGTACCGGAACGCCGGCGCCATACGCCTCGACTACCCTATCAAGGCGTCGGTAAACCTCCTCAATTGGTACATCCTTGACGTGTTGGGAGTGCTCTGACAAATAGCAAAGGGTGCAATCCAAGTTACACTTTTGGGTGATCTCTACTGCCGCACAGCCAATAGTTTTTAATCGACCGAGCACCTGATTAGCGGAGAAGAAGCTGCCCATGCGTTCACGCGCAGTTTGCATTTGCACCCGATTAGAAGGTGAGTGTGCGTTTACCAAACAGAAGCTCCATCTCGCCCAAGATCTACTTGCAGTACCGGTTTCTGACCGAACAGGCAGACGAAAGTTCCGCTAGTCCTTAAGCTGGAGATGCCGCTGCACGAAGATAGGGTTACCACCAAAAATTGAGACAACAATAGCCCACAGCTGACTTTCACGTGTCTAATCTTTGTTGTAGAGATACTATGTCGTTAACTTGTCGAAGGGCTGGATTATGGGTTGGTCTAAAACGTTTGCCTGGCTATTAATGGTGTTGATGGCCATCGCAATAGGTGCGTATGCACTGGGGTATTTTCTCATTGACGCCACCGGTGATCCTGCCTTCAAAACGCGATTTGAAGCTATCCCATGGTCTGCCAGGCTACACATCATTCCCGGCGGGATAGCGCTCATTCTGGGAGCGTTTCAATTCCACGGTGGTTTACGTAAACGGTGGACGAACATTCATCGTCACTGTGGTCGAGTATATGTGATCTTCGTGTTGATCGGCGGTGCGGCTGGGTTGTCTATGGCCTGGTACGCGCCACATGCCCCGGCGACACGTCTCGGGTTTGCATCCCTCGCTGTCGTGTGGTTTTACTCTGCAGGTATGGCCTATTTCTCTATACGAGTTGGCAACATCGCACAGCACCAGCAATGGATGGTTCGATCCTACGCCTTAACGTTGGCGGCGGTTACGCTACGGATACAGCTACCTATTTATCAGGGCGCAGTGGGTCTCAGTTTCGATGAAGCTTACGCCATTGTTGCTTGGTTTTGTTGGATTCCCAATCTGCTCATTGCCGAGTGGTTCTTTAACCAAGCCCCCATACGCGAGCGAGTACGAACCGGGTAGCTATGTGTTGTGTTCGTCATCCGGCTTAGCTTTGAGCCACATCACCATCACACCAGCGGGAATGATGCACAGCAGTAGGAGTTTTAGCGCTGGTGTGTAGCTGCCAGTTGCATCAAAGGTGTTTGCAGCGAACACAGCACCCAACGCGCTAAGCGTAGTGAATGGGCCCAGCATGCCCATGACTTTACCGAACCCGGTCGGTCCGAATCGACTGGAAATGATTGCGCCCAGTAGCGGAAGAAACGCGCCGGTGCTGACGCCCAGAATACCGGCAATAATCAGCTGCGTGGTATAACCAGGTTCTGTGATCATCAAGGCGATGACGATGCCGATCAGCGCAACCGCGATGAGAAACAGGTAGCGGTGATCCCAATGATCCGCTTGCCGACCAAAAAACAACTTGCCGCCAATCATGGTGATGGCCATCACGGATATTAGCCTGGGGGTCAGCTCTCGAGCGGTGCCTAAATCGATTGAAAATGCAGCAAGATTAGCCTGCACCGCACCTTGAGCGGTTAACAGAGGCACAAACGCTAAGATTACCACCCAAAAGTTACGCTCGCGGAGGATGCTCGCGGTGGTCCACATTGGAAATGACTGCCCAGACTCCGTACCAGCCAAGCTGGCATCATCAGTCTCGGGTGCAACCCCTTTGTCCGCCGGTGTGTTGGCAACAATCATCCAGACCACCGGTATGACAACGATCACGATAAGCCCAGCCAACAGCAAATGGGTGGTGCGCCAACCGTATGCTGAAAATAGCAGACCAGCGATGATGGGCAGGATGAAGCCACCGATTGAAGTGCCCGTGGTGGAGATGCCGATGGCAAGGCCTCGCCGGCGGCTGAACCATTTCGCCGCCAGGGTTTGTGCGGCAAGCGGGCCCGCGAGCAGTATTCCCAGCGGGATTAGCGTGCTGTAGACGACAACAATGTGCCACACCTGGGTTGCCTGGGACACAGCAATGAAACCGACGGCTGCGAAGACCGCGCCTGCAGTTACCAGCCATTTGATCGAACGCCTGTCCATCGCATGACCGACAAAGGGCGACATCATTCCTTGGGCGACCATCATGCCGACATTGGCCCACATGACATCCGCTAAATCGGCACCAAATTCTTCAACCCAAATAGGTGCCCAGAAAATAAAGGAAAAAAAGGTCAGGCCAAACAGCATGGCTTGAAAGGTCATGCCTGCGCCTATGATGTTCCAGCCGTAGTACCACCGCTCTGAATTCGCCATCCCTCGCCAACCTTCCCGTTATGCAATCTTAAGCCGTGGTTATAGTAGTGGTCTCAGAGGCTTGCGTCTCAGCAATCGAACAAAAACCAACACATGCGTCACCAAAAGTAGCGGCACCAGGAAGGTCGGATTGTTTCAGCTGTTCGAGTTTCTAGAATTAGATCCGACTGACGAGAGCCTATTGTGCCATTTGGTTTGATGCGCTACTCAACTCAGCGCAAATTTCTTCGACTAACATCATCTTCGCTTTATTGTGCAGCAACAAATCGTTTTGCTCTGCAATAACCTGGTTAGCTTCGTTGTCACTATTTCTCACCGTGCCGTGCGCATCGGAGGCAACACAAACCTCGTACCCCAATTTGAGCGCGGCGAGGCTAGTGGTTGCAACGCAACCCTCCGACCATATTCCGCAAGTAACAACGCCACTCACGCCTGTCCCGCCCAACACTTCGTGAAGGTTGGTATTATCAAAACCGCTGGAATTGACCTTAAACACTACTAGCTCTTCCGATAGAGGAGAAACTTGTGGATGTATTTCCCAACCATGAACGTCCTTCGAATAAGGCCGTCCGGAATAGGCACAAGTTTGCAGAAAGATGACTGGCATCTCGCAAGCTCGACAACAGTCGATAAGTTTGGTTACGTTGTCGAGGACTTGCTGGCCAGTAGTGATGGGCGGTGTGATCTTGCCGTCGAAGGCCACTAGCTGCATATCGATCACGAGCAGCGCAAAATTGGTGTTCATTGGTAACGACTATACCACTTCACCGAAATCGCTTGTTGGAAGTTATCTCACCACATCATAACTACCAGTCGCTGTGCCACCTCTGGACTCGATGCGTATGTCCCTGCCCTCGAAGTCACTGCAAATACCGGCGCGCAACATCAAGCCGCCGCCGTCCACTGTCACTGTGATGTTGGCGGCGGTTGCGTCCGCGCACAAGCGAAGTACCCGATTTTGTTTGTAGAGTGCGATGATTTGAGAGCCATCTGGTGGAACACGCCATTTGCCCAAAATACAACAGGGCTCGCCGCAGGCAGGACCACCATGCCCGTCTTTAGGCTCTTCCAAGGTAAATGCATTCGAAAGTTGTGCCGCGATTAGGCAACCGATTGCCAATACACTAGACGAAACTACTTGCTTGTTTGATTTCATTTTTAACTTCCTTGTGATCGCCGATCTCAAGTTATCGACCAAAATGGTAAATTGCGCGTATCGTTCCAACATATAGGTCAACATCGTCAATGTCGATATTGCTGACTTCAGCAGTAATCGATAATGCGCGAATGTTCACCGCCACGATTGCGTTGGCCTCTTAGTTTGTATCGTCCGTAGCCGAGCTTAGCAAACAGACTTACTCGATCGGTGATGGGTAACCGCGGGCGAATAGCAAGACTGAGCACATCAAGATCCACGTCTGTGTCACAACGATCATCGTCAGAATCGTCGTCGTGACATCGATGGTAGTGATCATGCGCGTCGTCGTAGTAATCATCACAACGATCGTTCACTTCAACCTTTCTTTGGTATTCCGCCTCCACAGCGAAGTGGCCGGATACTTCGAAGCCGCCAATGCGACAGTCGAACACAAGGCGAAACCGAAGAGCGCGATCGCCCAGAAAATGGAACGTTGCGCTATTATAGTGAACTGCATTATCGGATTGAATGGATTGGGATGCTAGCCGTGTTTTGGTCGAATGAAGGGAGAAACCACTGAAAATGAGCAAGCTGGAGCAAAACAAAACTAACGCGCAGGCGTTTTACGACCTAATGTTTAACCAGTGCAGGCCCCGTGAGGCGATTGACCGTTATGTAGGGGAGGAGTACATCCAGCACAACCCTGAGGTCGCCGACGGTAAAGATTCCTTCATTGAATATTTTGAGCGCATGGCAACCGAATACCCGGGTAAGCACACGCGCTTCGTTCGTTCAGTTGCCGAAGGCAATTTGGTGGTGCTGCATTGTCATCAATCATGGCCGGGCGACAAAGATTATGCGGGCATGGAC
This sequence comes from Phascolosoma agassizii, assembly GCA_035593235.1. NCBI lineage: Eukaryota > Metazoa > Annelida > Sipuncula > Phascolosomatiformes > Phascolosomatidae > Phascolosoma > Phascolosoma agassizii. The sequence continues at coordinate 27,795 of JAVJHY010233284.1, forward strand.
ATTTTTCGATTCGATGACAACGGCAAAATTGTTGAACACTGGGATGTTTTGCAGGTCATCACTGGCGAATCGAAAAACAACAACGGTTTGTTTTAAGACCTGCTCACAACTTCCGCAACGTCTCATTCGAACATCAACAAAGGCTGTGGCAGACACCCAGAGCTAACGCAAGGATAGACATCGAGCGTCGAATGATTTGTTGGCGGCTCAAGGTCATGGCTGCAGTTTACCAGTACTGGTTTCTGCAAACAGACTAGAAAGTCCAATGAATCCCGATGGATGGAATCCAAGGAAATACTGGCTCTTGTGTTGTCTGCAATGTCAGCGTGCCAGTGTCTTCGTTCTCTTCTATGTCGATTTCGACGGAACCGATGTTGTCTCGTGCCAGGGCATTGGTCACTTCTGCAAACAACATAATTGAATGGCGCCCACGCTCCCATCGTCGTGCAAGTCGAAAGTCTAGTGATAGGTAGTGGTCAAGGCGGTCTTTGTTACGCAGTACAATGAGCTGCTCGTCTTCTGTTAACGTTGTTGGCACTCGAGACGTGGGCCAGCCTGAATGTGCCAGTAACGACGTGCTGAATTCCCACGAACCGGAACGCCAGATGAACCCAGTAGACAGGGTATGACGCTGATCCCAACTGCGCAGTTCCCAACGGCCGTCGAGGTAATCTTCTGCCCTGGCCAGAGTATAACTTGCCCACGTAATTAGGCGATCGTCGCGATTGTAATTTAGTGACACTTCCAGGCCTCGAGCTCGAGCCTTCTCGGGTGCTATGGTGATACGGTCGGCCGCAAGCTCGGGCAGCATAATAAATGGATTGAACAAGTTTTCGTAGCGAACTTTGACGCTGGTGAAGCGCTTATAGAAAAGTTCGCTGCGCAAGCTGAATCCGCTATCGCCAAACCTATGGCCCACTGCCGCGATATAATGATCGGCGCGCTGAGGTTTTTGAAAGTCCAGCATGCCGTCGGCAACATTTAGTTCATGAATACCTTCGGCTTGGAAGAAGCGCCCGGCAGATAAACGTAAATCTGTTGCTGCGGAAATTTTGTAGCGGAGATTGAGTCGCGGGCTCCATTGTGCGCGATCATTATCTCCGAAGTTTTGAAAGTCATAACGCAAGCCAGCTTCGATTGATAAAGCATCTGTTGGATGGATGAATGACGACGCGAAAAGAGCACCACTGCTTCCTGATGGTTTGATAGTGGCGTCAATCGAGGCGATAGGTGCAGTGCCCAATAACTCAGCGAGCTCACCGCGGACGATATTGTTGCGATAGTTGTAGCGGCCTTCTTGGTAGCTAAAGCGTATGCCAGCCTCCCAACCAAAATGCTCGTTGCGTTGGTAGTTTAATAGGTTTTGCAGGCTGTAAATTTTGAAACGTCGTCGGTCACTGACGTTGGCCACTTCGCTATCCGCGAAGTCGCCATCTGCTGCGGTGCCAGCGCGATTGTGCCGAATCGTGGTAGCAGTAAGTGACAGCGTGTTAGTAAGGTCCGGCGTAATGTTTTGGCTCAACTGCAACCAGCCGTAAACGTTGTGGTACCGAGATTGCGCATCCTCTCCGTCGCCTGGGTCAGCGTCGCTGAGTACTACATCATCATCATAACCTACAAGCGTGCCAGATATTTCTGTGGTCGGGGACAACGCATAGGAAAACTGCGCATACCAATCGGAATAGGAGGGGTCCCCTGCTTCCGGGTTTACTTGTTTGGTCACCCAGTCCAGGTTGCCGCGGCGTGCCGACAGTGCCCAATCCCCCTGGCCGTTACCGATTGGGCCATACAGTGCGGCACTGGTCGTGAGCGTGCTCAAGGCCAAATCACCGCCTAGTTCCGTGTGTCCTCTAACGGGTTTGATATCCACAACCGCGCTCATTCGATCGCCGTATCGTGCGGGGAATCCCCCCGTATAGACATCAATGGATTCGATCAGGCTAGGATTTAGACTGGAAAAAATGCTCTTAAAATCGCGCAAATGATATGGCTCGAATAACTCAACACCTTCAAGTAGCACCAGCGTTTCGTCTTGGGAGCCTCCGCGAACATAGGGTTTCGCTGACACGCCAACGGTAGCCATACCGGGCAGATGTAATGCTGCCCGTAGTGCATCGTCTCCCAGTTCTGGGGCTGCATTGAGCTCATTGTTGCCGAGTGCGTGTGGCGCTTGTCGATCCCGGTTACTGCTTTTTAGTTTGTAACGACTAGATGTGACAAGCACTTCTTCCATGTGTGGCTGTAATGATGTTATGGGTATCACGGGTTGCTGCGCTGCGACGGGCGACGGTGGTCGATAAGGCACGATGAGCCAGCTGCGTGGCGCGCGGGCTTCCAGGGTTAAGCCCAATAGTTCAAGGCTGAGTCTCAGTTCGTCAATCGACTCCGCAGCCGGTACGATTTTGGTAAATTCTAAACGCTTAGGTACTAGGCGGGAGGAGTAAGCAAAATGGTGACCGGCCGCCTCGTAAGCGACTATTACTTCTCGAACACGAGCCCTCGGCTGTAGAGATTGGCTGGCGACTTGGTCTTCGCTGGTAGTAGTTACTGAAAAGGCGCCATCAGCGATTACCAGCGACATAGCTACTAGACCGAAGCCTACTAGTGTTTTCCACAATGCTAGTTTTGCTTGCACCTGCAGCCGTGCCTTAGCGTTCACCCACCCACAATTCGTGCTGTGCACCCGGCAGGTAGATCAGATATTTACTGGTTCGCAAGGCACCTTCTATGTCTGCGTCTGTAGCATCATGACGACCTTTCCCTGTTTCGGACTTGGCCAGCCGAGTTAATATCGGATCTGCGAAATGCAGCGTCAGTCCCCGCTCTCGTGCAGCCCACTGCAAATACTCGTAATAGTTGCCTTGGGTCATATCAAAATTGGGCCGAGTTAGTTGGGTCCAATGCCAACGCATGGGGTCGGTGGTTGCAACGGTCGATTTCGACTGTCCTCCATTGGCATCATACCGTATAACCTCACCCAAACCGTTGCCAGCACTTGCCACGGTTTGGGTGTTGTTGCGATCCACTTTGATTTGACCTTCGCGTACAGCAACCTCCAGCACATCATCACTTACTTGTACTTCAAATTGAGTGCCGACTTTGGTGACAAACCCGTTAGCAGTGGTAATTCGAACCGCATTGTTGCCTCCATGGGAGTCGACATATAAACGACCGCTGTGTAGATAGACCTCGTTGCTAGAACGCAAAGTTGCCCGTGTGTTTTGATCCAGCCGAATGCTGGTGTTGGTGTCCAGGGACAACAATAATCGACCCTGTTCGGACGTTTTCACGGTCGCGCCTTTGAACAACGATGGTGAACCGTTGCTCTCTGGCGTGACTATGTACCCACTTGTGGCGAAGGCAATATTGGCAACCGGTTCAGCGGTTTCTTGTAGCGTACTCCAGCCCAACCAAGCACCAATTGCAGCAACGCCGAGGGCCGCCGCAATCGCATAGAAGGTCGGCGCTCGGGGGTCGCCTGCGGCATCACCTTTTGCTGTCAGCGTTTCCTCTTCATTAGGAAGCTGTTGCCAAACCTCTAGCAAGTGTTCCTGCACTCGCTGCCGTGCTTCTTGAGAAGCCTCGAGCCGCGGGCCGGAATCGGCCAGTAATTTCTTGATATCGGTGTCGCCCGTTTCAGGGTTCATGAGGTCACCTTCAGTTCTTGTTGCAAGTTGATGTAGCAGTCGCGAAACGCTTTGCGGGCGCGAGCCAGTAGTGATTGTACGATCACTACCGAGACGTTGAGCTCTTCCGCTATTTCCTGCACAGACAATCCTTCGACGTATTTCCATTCCAATGCCCGGCCGTATTTTTCGGGTAAGTAGTCTGGTGTTAGATGCACGAGCCGTTCTGTTGCGAGATCTTCACCATAATCTGTCTGTACAGCGCTTGCTGATTCCAATACAGCCTGAACACCTGGATGATCATCAACGCTGATTAAGCGGGCATCTTTGACGCCCTCCTTGCGCATCCAGCCACTAATTTCGTTGCGACAAATCTGGCACAACCAAGTGTGCAGGCTGGCTTCACCTCGGTATTGCTCGAGCGCTCGCAGGGCTTTGGTTAAGGTTATCTGAACCATATCCTCACTGAGGGCTGCGTCTGACAGGCGCGACATGGCGAAGCGATACAGCCGAGGAAAGTAGGCATCAAAAAAGGCATTGAAAGCGTGCCGATCGTTCGCCAGTAGACGCTGCACCAGGGCGGCGTCGTCGGCATGCAGCAAAACTGTGTCTTTTTCCGTCAACGTCTGCCTCCCTTTGTGGATAGGCGTCTGGCTTGGACTATTTGAGCTGATTTGACGCGCTTATGGACCAAAATCAATCGCCCGCTTACTGGAAACATACATTTCTGAGCGCTGACGTCGGACAAAAACTAAGCCAATAAGGGCCAACAATAGAACAATCGTCATCGGTTTTGCCACATCCACTGTCTGTTTGGAGGTGAACATTTACCGAAAACAATCGATCGATTGATTTCTGCTGCCAACCGCATCGAATCACTGTCACAAAAAAGTAAGCATTCGATGTTTGAACAGCTAACGGCCCAATCCGCCACTGAAAATGCCAGTCTCGCCACGCTCACTTATGTGATGTTGATGTCGTTCTTATTGTCTACCGTTTTGGCTTTTGTGTACCAAAAGACCTTTCGTGGTCTGTCCTACTCGCGAAACTTCGTTCAGTCGGTGATTCTCATTTCGATTGTCGCTGCCATGGTCATTCAATCCGTCGGCGACAGCTTAGCCCGGGGTATCGGCATCATGGCGGCGATGGCAATCATTCGCTTTCGCACGAACTTCAAGGACCCTCGGGATACGCTGTTTTTGTTTGCAGGTCTCGCCACGGGTATTTCTTGCGGCGCCTATGCCTTCGGTGTCGCGCTAGTAGGAACCTTCGGTTTTTCTGCAGCGGCACTATTGCTGCACTACTCGCCGCTTGGTCCTAATGCCTACTTTGACGGCATGCTGCGCTTCAACATGCCGTCTGCAGAACCGGAAAGAGCAGCGCTTGAAAAAATATTGCGCAAGCATTGCAAAGCGTTTTCATTGATCACGCTGCGGGAGATGGAACAATCTCGACGGATTGACTATGCCTACCACACAAAGTTAAGGCGTGGCGCTAGTTACGAGACCTTACTCGAAGAGCTCAGTGCCTTAACAGGCTTGCAGGGTGTAAATGTGATGATGCAAGAAGCCACGGTGGATCTGTAGTGCTGGAGCGAGGCTTCTCTCGGTCGATTCTTGTGTTGGCTTGGTTGGCGGCGTTTGTTGCTGTAGGTTTTTTGTCTTGGCGGAGCACGGGTGATGCTAGGCACTTTTTTGGCATTGCTGATGATTTGGAACAGACGATCCGTTTCGCATCACCCGTGGATATCGTTGCCTTCCCGCAGGTAGCAGGTCAATCGGTGGCTCAGGGTGACGTGATCGTACAAGTGGCGCAGCCAGAGTTGGAAGCGCAAATTCGTATGCTAGAAGAGCAGGTGCTTGGATTAGAACTTGGCAACCAAGAATCTAGAGCGTCAATCCAGGCACAAATAGTTGAATTGGAAGCTGATAATCAGGCGGCCACCACCACCGTAAGTGCGGAACTACGCAGCTTGTTGGAGCGTCAACGGGCGAATCGTTCTTACCTAAATGGCCAAAACGGTGTGGACTTGTTGGCCGTCGAAATCGACAACTTACATGTACGTAAGCGCGCCATGAAGCGTAGCACGGCAGCGCGGGTTAATGATCTGAAGTCACAGCTCGCCCATGCCAAACGACCCTTGGATGCACAGATAGATGAATTGCGTAAACAACAACAAGAGCTGTTGCGCAAACGTGATGCGCTGATGGTGCAGGCCCGCAACGCTGGTCGCGTGGGTAGCCTACTATTTCAGGTGGGAGATCGAGTGCCACCCTTCGAGCCAATCATGACAGTGCACGGTGTCCGGCCGACCTTTGTCAAAGGCTTTATTCATGAGCAAGTGTTCAATGATGTGTCCTTGGCACAGGACGTATGGATTCGCTCGGCGACGCAACAAAGTGGTGAATGGTATCCAGGCGCGATCGAGAGTCTGGGTTCGCGCATCGTTGAGTTCCCCGTTCGTTTGAAGGTCAATTCGATGGCGCAAGCGTGGGGCCGTGAAGTGATTGTCCAGTTGACTCCTGGTCATGGTTTGTTGCTTGGCGAAAAAGTAGAGATCCAACTCGAAGAACCCAATGTCTGGTGGAAAAATATTTTGGTAATGCAAGAGGTGGTGAAGAATGACTAAGACGTCGATTGTAAGAAAGGCGGTGATTTACTGCATGAACTTTCTCGTACTTACTATATTAGCCGTGCCAGCGGCTGCTGCAGAATCTGATCAGATAGTTTCGTACCTTACTGCTGGGACTGAACACTTGGCAGACGCTGACATTGCTTTACCTGACGCCAGTTATGCACAGTGGTTGGAAGATCCTGAGATGCGGGTGACGCCTGAACGAGATGTCGACAATTTGTGGACCCAAACATATAGCCTGCGGTTTCGGCCAACCCGTGGTAAAGAACGTCGGCTCACTCGCAGCTTGTCAGCGATCGATAACGAACTAGTGCAATTAGAATTTCGACAATTGCGCAATCGGACTTTGGCTAACCGGTACCACGAGTTGCTAGATCTTGCCGCCTTAGAAGTGGCACTGTCACTCACGCGACAGCATAAAAAGCTGGATCGTACGGAGTTGTCGACCCAACAGACGCTTAGCGCTCGGGCTGAGTACAGCGTTGCGCGATTGCAAAGAGCTGCACTTGCTCTGGAGGTAACGGATCAAGTACTTCAACACAATCTTGTGCAGGCGCAAGTACTGCGGGCGGCAACTGTGGGTACACGTATGGCTGTTGATGATTGGTCTACCGGGCTGAATTCTCGATTGGTGTTGCCTGCGCGAATTGCACAACAATTCGAAACGCTATCCAACAACAAGGGTATCGAATCCTCTTATCGTGCGTTGGAATTGAATCGTGCCCAGGATCAGAAATCTCTTACGCGAGCCCAACGCGGGTTTGCGCTGAATTTTGTAGAGCTAAGCTATGAGAACAAGGGCTTGGACAGTTACAACATGACGTTTGGTTTCCGACTCCCCAGCGGCTCAAGATCACCAGACATGTCGCGACGTACCCGTGAACTAATCCGTGCTGAACGTGATGCGCACATTGCGCAAGAACGCACTGCTTCGCATAACCAACAAGCGCTGCAAAAGCTGCAGGGGTTGCGCAGCCAATACAAAATCAATCAACTGTCATTTTTGCGGTCAAAAAATCGCAGACAATCCGGCGAGTTAGAGGCGCAAGCGCAACAGTTACAACTTCGCCACGAGCTTGAGATGGTGGACTCGATGTCTAATGCTCACATCGAAATGGCCCGCCTGTTTGTGGATGTGTTAGCTGCCAATGGTCGATTGGATGGGCAACCGATTAGAAACTGGCTGGCGGTGACGCCATGATCGCTAATGATCCAGCCTCGTCAATGCAATCGCTTCCCCCGGTTACTGAGCGACATGAACTAAAGTACATGATACCGGTCGGCATGATCGAACCGATTAGTCGCTTTTTGGAACCATACTGTATGTTGGATAAGCATTCGATGTTGGAGCCAGATTACTTCTATCCGGTGAACAGCCTCTACTTCGATACCTCTGGCTTACGCTTTCTACAACAACGCATCAGCGGCGTTGATCGACGCTTTAACATGCGCGTTCGTTCTTATGGTGATGGCACCCAGGCGCCGTATTTTGCGGAAGTAAAATACAAAAGTCCCACCAGCGTCAAAAAGTTTCGTTCAACCTTTACCGAAATCGAGTGGCTCGATCGAATAAAGAATGACGCCCGATCAAGAGAAGCAGCGTCGGGACGTGCGGGTTCCGCGCAGCCTGAGAGTGATAAGGAAAGCATCAGCCGCGAACTATTCGAGCGACTGGCAGCCGCCTATGCAATCGAACCAAAGGTATTTACCTGTTATCGCCGCCGAGCGTTCTTTTCCAGGATGAATGAATATGCACGGGTAACCATGGATATTGATATGCGCTATCGACCACAAGAGTTGCTGTACTGTGATGCTCCTTATTCGTTGCGACCGTATGCAGACTGTCAAAATTATGACATGCAGACCATTTATGGTGATGAGCAGCACGATGCGGTGAACGTAGTCCTGGAACTAAAATCGGCGATAGGTACGATTCCAATCTGGATGTTGGAGTTGATTCGGCGGTTTGAGCTCAAACAAGTGGGTTTTTCAAAATACATGCAGAGTTCACTTACTCATCATCTGGACAATGGCTTTGGCTACATGAGTACTGATCGCTGTGCAATTGTTGGCTAGCCTTTGAATAGATCGAGATCAAGGCAGTCTAACCGCGATGTACTGTGCACCATCTATACGGTAACTCATTGGTGTTGCCACTGCGGCCGTTGCTGCCAGAGAATTTCACCCGCTCGCAAATCAACGGCGACTAATTTCCCCCAAGGTGGCTTTACGCAAGGCAAGCCGAGACCAGATAGAAACATCCGCCGGGCCATTGCATAGGGTGTACCGCGCATGGCAGAAGCTGACGCCGCGAGAGGTACTCTCCGAATAATCGTCGTTGCGATCAAGCTGAGCATCGAACCGCCACAAGATTCCACCAGTCACACCATCCAATGCGAGCACTTGATTGGCGCTGGTGCTGACATACAGTGCGCCGTTCCAGCTGATGGGTGTGGCTTCGAAGCTGTGCCCTTTGTCTTCGAATCCCGCACCAAGATCAGCTGCAACCCTAAGCAACCAATGACGATTTATTTACGAATAAGTGTTCTAGGGGTAGGCTGCCTGCTCACGCCATCCAGCTGCAAAAGCTATCCGATTGGGCATCACACCATGCTGAACACAACTATTTTGATATGCCAGTACCTGACTAAGGGGCTCGCCCAGTCGCCCGGCGTGTTGGCCTGCTTGATACCAGTCCATATGCATGCATTCAGTAGAGGACAGTGAACTGCAGCCGCTGACTAGAAGCAGGGCCAGCAGTATGAGCCGGCGAGATTGGAGCCAGTAAGTCATTGAATACCAGAGCGAAACTCAACTAGCGTAGCGGGCCCACTGGCATTCTGCCGCGATACAGTTCACCAACTAGGCAAGTGAATCCGGATGGCGGTGATCCGTTGACGAAACTGCCAATGAGCACAAGGTTTGCTCGCTTGCCAATCCACATGACTGTCAATAAACTGATCAATATAAGGTTTTAGAGCAAAGACTCCAAAATAAGAAGATGGAACACGCCCGTATTCCAGCGGCTAGCTCAGGGACATAAAACAACCTGTGTCGTTGGCAAGGACAGCGTAGTTTCGCAAGGAACCGGGGGCACCATGGCGAATGCAGCGCCAGCAGTAGCAGATAATGCCGCATGCCGAACTATTGCCCGAAATCAACCGTGCAACGACCTTCGGGCAACTATTTCACCCATCGGTTATCTGTTCCTGTTGATCCTGATGACTCACTCTACTCGTGTCACAGCCGAGGATTCGTTTTTGCTGGTGGGCTTGGCGAAGGCGGCGCCAGTCATCACTCTACGCAACGACAATACTTTCGAAGCTGAACTGGTATTTACTGTTGCGAACTACGGTGATGGTCCGCTTGTTGACCTGCAAGTGATGGATGATCTCGCCACCACCTTTGGCGCCACTGATTTTTCTGTACATGATTTGGCCAGCGATTCTTTGTCAATCAATCCAAACTTCGATGGCAAGAATGACGTCGCATTGCTAACAGGCACCGATGTTCTTAACGTTGTGGACCCACCAGGCTTCATCTTTTTGCGAGTGAGATTTAGTCCGCAAGATAACGAGGGTATCTTTTATAACCAAGCGGCTGCCTTTGCCCTCGACACCAAGAAAGATCAATCCACCAACGGCACAGACCCAGATCCGAACAGAGACTTTGTACCCTCTGAGGCTGAACCAACACCAATACCCTATGAGCGTCCGCTGTTGGTTGAATCCAAAGTCGGTTTGGCAAAAGCGGCAGCCACGGCGGTGGCCGCCGGTGACGGTTCGTTCATGACAAGCTTCATTCTACGAGTAAAGAACTTCGGCGATGTTGATCTGTTTGATTTACAGATCACGGATGACCTCGTTGCCACCTTTCGTGATACGCCATTTCGGATATTGTCTATCGAGAGCGACAATCTCACGGTGAATCCTCATTTCGATGGCGGTGGTGATCGCAAGTTGCTAACTGGTAGCGACAAATTGGCTGTCGAAGCCGAGGCCAGTGTGCAGCTAGCGGTGTCGTTCCAGCCGACCTCTGAAGAAGGTGAATTTTTTAATCAAGCGCAAGTACAGACCGGCAATGGTGTTACCGATCTATCCACCAATGGCGGCAATTCAGATCCTAACGGCGATTCTGAACCGGCGGAGCTCGAGCCGACACCCATCGCATTCAAACGTGGAGCGCCGGCTAGCTGTGCTATTCAAACGGACCTTAAAGCCCATCGCCGATCGGCTTCAATAGGCACCCATGTTGGTTTTACTTACCTGCTAAACAATACCGGCCAACTTGCCATCCTTAGCAATGTGAATTTACAAGAGCCAAGCGGATTGCAGATTAGTCGGAAATCTGCTGTGCTCATTAGGGCGGGTGCCGATGGCGTATTCGACACCGGCGATGACAACCATGAGCCACTGGTACAAGAGCCAGCGAATCTCGGTACATTTAATTCAATTTTAGTCGAACCCAAAGAATCTTTGCGTATTACCTACGCCAGCAAGATTTCTACGGCAGCTCAGCCGGGCTCGGTGTCTGTAGTCGCGGCGACAACGAGCGATGCCTGTTTTGAGTTAGCCAATACCACCATTGAAATTGTTGCAGATCCTTTGTTTGATGAAGCAACCATCATCGGCACTGTGTTTAATGATGAGAATGGCAATGGCGCCCAAGACTTCGGTGAGCTCGGAGTGCCCGGCGTTCGTTTGATTACTGCTGAAGGTTTGTTGATAGAGACCGATCGCCACGGCAGGTACCATATTGCTGGTATTGAAGTCGGCCACACTTTTGGTGCCAATTATGTGGTCAAGCTCGACGGTAACTCCCTGCCTTACGATCAACATATCGATATTCGATCAGATATACGCCAGGTCGCTCGGTTGTCGCCAGGGGGCATCGCAAAAATAAACTTTGCCGTTAACACAGATGCCAGGCTTGGTCAGGATTGCTGCGCCAAACACGCGGACAGATCGGTGGTAGATCCGTTCCGTTCCGAGAAAAAACTAGACCTAGCACTCAGCGCGATAGAGCCCGATCGCACAGTGTCTGAACAGGAATACGGTAGCCAACCAACCCGTTGGACTTTCACCTTTGAGGTTGACTCCAATTTCCTCACCGATGCCAATAGCTTTCATATTTCTCTATACGAAACAACGGATGCTGCCTTTTCGCGACCGCTGTTGTCGCAGTGTTACAACGCAAATTCCCCCCGAGCTACCGTGGTTTTGCAGGGGCAGCTACCAAAATATCTTAATCGTGCGGTGTATCGCCTGCATACGCTGAGTAATTCATCCTGTGGAGAGCCCGTTCCTGATTCCACTAAACTGCTACAGACTCATGCACAGCAAGTCGAACTTGGCCGAACCGCACCGGGCGTGGCGACCCTGTCAAAGCGTTCACCCGGCGAATCAATTTTGACCCCCTCCCAATCACCTAATCCTGGCGTTAGAAGTTTGTTGGTGCGACAGCATCGAACTGATAACAATATCGGTGCTTACGAAGTTGCAGCCTCTATAGTGACCACACAAGCACAGCTTAATCAGATATTGCCAAATCCGTGGCAATTGCAGCCGACGCTTGCGACGCCTACCACGGCAAGAACGCTGTCCAGCGGCGAGGTGATTGAAACGGCGGGATTTGGGAGCTCACCGGAAGTTGGCGCCGACAATGGCGGCATCTTTCTAGATAGAAACAGCCTCTTTCGTGTGAACTCCCCAGAATTTAGTGCCCAGGACTCAGCCACAACCATGGCCTGTTGTGACACGCACACCTCGGTGCAGAATTTAGTCAATAACCTAGATCAGCTTGTAGGCGTGCGGGTGAAGAATAAATCTGTCGGTCAACAAGTAGTCGTTTGTCTGGTTACGCCGAGCTACGATTTGGTGGCGCAACCTGGGTTTTGCCAGGCGCAAAGAACCCTTGGTCTATTCCCGTTTGTGGAGTTGTCATCTGGTGCAACAACCGAATTCTATCTGCCTCGGGACAATCAGCCGCCTTTTCCAGCACGCAGCGCATTGCAGGTACTGGTAGAAATCGAAGGCCAAACTACGGGTACCATTGCCTATAACATCCAACATTCGGGAACAGAACAAAACGGCCAGTGGTTGCCGCCGACAACTACCGCGATTTGTGGTGATGTGAATTCCACGCCAAAGTTCACCTCGGCCACGCAACTCGCAGCTTTTAGAACCCGAGAAAGTGTGGGTGGTGCTTTGCCGGTACCGACAACGGCTGAACCGCCTCGAGACATCGAGACAAATGCCAACTTCGGCGTGGCGCTCGTTGATCTTACCATCGGTGGATACGGCTCAGGTAGTGATCTCGAAGCGGTTTCCGGCGGAGAGTATAGCGATGGCACATTGGTCGGTGGTCGAGTGGCCGCGTATTGGCGAGGTCGGCAATCGCTTGCCAAACTAGGCGATCTGCGCTGGGTGTTGCAAATGGACTCAACCAAAGACGAACTAAAGAACTTTGCTGATAACCTAAAACGAAAAGACCCTAAGCGACTTTTTCGTCAGTTGGATTCAGACAACTACTATCCAACCTACGGCGATGACTCCACCGTCATAGCCGACACGGATGGCCAAGGTGCATTCTACGCAAGAGTTGAATTAAACAATTCTGAATTTGTTTGGGGTAACTATGCGACCAATTTACTGGAGACGGAATTTGCCCAGTACAACCGTTCCATATATGGCGCTCTGCTGAATTATCAAAGTGAGGCAACCACTGAGTTTGGCGCTCATCAGTATCAACTCAAGCTGTTTGGATCAGAAGCACAATCCGTATCGGCCCGGTCGGTGTTTCAAGGTACCGGTGGCTCCCTCTACTATTTAAAACACACAGACATTGTTCAAGGCTCTGAGAAAATATGGATTGAAGTACGACGTCGGAATACCGAACAGGTAGAAGAACGAGAGCTGTTAATCGCAGGTAGAGACTATGAAATAGACCCCTACCAAGGCCGGGTGCTGTTGCGACGGCCCTTGTCTCAGGTCATTAGGGAGCGTTCAAACAGCGTGGTCAGAACTGCCCCGATTGAGGGTGACGATGTGTTGCTGATGGTGGACTACGAATATCTACCCGATGATTTCGAAGCAGACGAATACGTGGTTGGCATGCGAAGTCGTATGTGGATACAGGACTCTATTTCGCTCGGCGCTACCCATGTGCAGGATAATCAAGGTAACAACGACTACTCCCTGACAGGTGTTGATTTGGTTTGGCGTTACCGGCCGAACACGTACGTCAGTGTTGAAGTTGCCAGATCCGAGCAGCAGCAGTTGGGTGACAGTACTTTTTCATTCGATGGGGGACTAACGTTCAAGCAAGACCTACCCAATCTACAAACTCATTCGCTTACAGGTAATGCCATCGGTTTTGAGGCGCAAGTAGACCTAGCCGATATCGGCACCGAGTACCAAAGCACAAACCGAACACCGGCTAGAGACCAAACGAACGGGTTGCTGCGAACTTGGTGGAAAAAACGCGAAGCAGGTTATTCAGCGGGTCACTTTGGCGTTGCGCCAGAGACAATGGATGTGGGCGCAGACTTTAACGTTGCACTAGGTGAAAGCTGGCAGGTGAATATGATGGCGAGTGAGTTACACCAGCGTGGTGCTTATCGACTGCGCACCGGCAGACTTCAAGCGAGCAAACACTGGCATTGTGGTGGTAGTGATCTATCGGTGAGGGCGGTGAAAGGTTGTACTGCGCTCGACATCGAAGGCCGCTACGAGAACTACAAGGTCTTGAGTGACCACCCAATGCAACGGTTGTCGGCTTTATCCTACGGCCAGGCATCCCTGCTAGGCGTTCGCTTGGGTAGGTCAATCACCCCGAGCACTACCGTCTACGCTTCGGTGCAGACCACATTGGACAAAAGTACCGACTATCAAGACAACGACCTGCTCGCGGTCGGCTCAAACACACGATTGAACGACAAACTCGCGCTCAGTGTTGAAATCAGCGAAGGTGATCGAGGCGATGCACTGACCGGCGGTATTGATTATTCAATGAATGAACGATCAAGCTTTAACCTATCTAGTGGCGTTGGTTCTGGTGCGCTAACCCAATTTGCCAGTCGCTACACCTTATCGGAGGGTCACGAGCTTTATGGCACCTATACCATGAATCCAGACCGTACCGACAACCAGCGAAATCTACTAACACTTGGGCAGCGGCGAGATCTCGGCAATCGTTTTCGGGTGTACTCAGAAACTCAGTTTGGCCATCGTGACCGTTATGCAAGCTCTGGTCACGTCTTTGGTTTGGAGTACGACCACAAGCAGAATTGGGTATTTTCCTCACTTGTTCATTCAAGTTCTGTGGATCACTTCGATCAAACTTACGAACGTTTTGCCATTAGTCTTGGTGCAACGTTCAAAAATGCGCATACAAGATTTTCCACGCGTGTGGAGGCCCGTGAGGATTCAGGGTTAGGCACAGACGTCACCCAGTACGTTACGTCTTCTTCTTTTACACATCAGTTAAACCCCGCAGCGCGGGTGCAGGCCAAGCTCAATTTAGCCTGGGCTGACGATGGATATGCAAACAGGGATGCCGGTAGGTTCGTTGAATTTTCACTCGGTTATGCATACCGGCCGGTGTTGTCAGATCGATTTAACGGCATGGTTCGTTATGCCTATCTATACGATATCGGCACCGAAGCCCAGAGTGATGCGCCAGGAGATGAACGCTCACACATCCTCTCCGCAGAAGGTCTATTTGAAGTGACTCCGAAACTGCAAGTTGGTGGCAAGTTGGCATTGAAGCAACTGGATTCGCGTATTCAAAAAGGGCTGGGTCGTTGGCACGATTCTAGTATTGGGCTGAGCATTGCCAGAGCCACCTGGAAGCTACCAACTGGAAAGGAAACAAACGCTGCCGGAATTCTTCCGGACGGCTTGGAACTGCTGGCCGAGTATCGGTGGATGTTTGATCTGCACGGTGACGGTGATCGTAGGGGGGCGCTTGTCGGAATATTTAGACAGTTCGACCCAAGGAATAACAAAAATACCCTACCAATTGAAGCGACCTATCGTATTGGCTTCGGCTACAACTTCTCAGGATTTGATGACAACTTGCGGAGAACAAGCCATCGAGCGGAAGGTTGGTTTATTGATTTGATGGCCATTTTATAGGTGAACCATGAAAATTTTGTATCTCACAGCAAATCCAGGATTTGTTAAAGAAGACGCCACTGGCAATTTCCCGGACAAACCTAACTATGCCAAGTTGGAGTTGTCCACCGAGTTGCGGCGAATCACCGATGTTCTGTACGAAAGCCGCGCTGCTGGATCAGTGGCGTTTGAAGTGGTGCCTGAAGTTCGTCGCCAAGACATCGTTAGATATTTGGGATCGCGGGAGCCAAACATTTTGCACTTCAGTGGTCATGGGGAAAAGAAAGGCATTATTGTCAGTGATGGCTATGAAGACAGCGGCGAACTCGCATCGTCAGAATGGCTAACCGGCGTGCTTGCGGGTAAGAATGTTGATGTACTCATTCTTAATTGTTGCTGGTCAGATGAGGTCGCACAAGAGTTAGCAAAAGAAGTAGGGCTAGTCATTGGCGTTACGGATGCCTTGGCGAACTCTGATGCGGCAGTTTTCTCTGAGGTTTTTTATGACGCTCTACAAAGTGGGGTTAATATCAAAACGGCTTACCAGGCAGCCAGCGAGCGGGTAGGGGGCAATCAATATCAAAATCACGGGGCAAAAGACGGGATATGGGAACGGCGTTTTGCCGCCCTACCAGGAGATGGTGTTGAACTCACTCCGCACCAACAACTATTCGGCTTTCAATCAAACATTGCACAAACTCTTAGCCAGGTTAAGTGGACCGTATTGCGGGATATTGTGATGATTGTGGTCGCTGCAGCGATAGCCTATTGCGGCTACCACTTACTGGCAGGATCTTTTCGCGGCTTCATCAATGGTTGCGATTTCTGCTACGCACCCGACACCGGGCATGGCTGGCGAGTGGCGCTATGTAATCTTTTTAGCGGCGAAAAACTCGCAGGCTGGGCTAAATTCGAACCTGTAGCGGTTATGACCGCGCTTGCAGCAACGCCTGCGGGTCGCCTGGTCGGTAGCTTTTGGGCTTATTTTGGAGCGAAAGTAGCAAAAAAAGCCTTGGAAGTGGTTGCGGCGCAGCCCGAAGAAAAAGTCAAAGCGGAGCTTGCGAACCATCGCATCACAAATATGGTTGCCAGCCTTACGAACTTTGCAAACAATGGTTGAACAGCTATGAGCAAATCACAAACTGCATTAGATAGTGCTTTGAGATACGCAAGTCACAAGCTCGAGACTGCACGTTCGATGTCTAGCACGATTAAGAATGGCATTCTTGCCACCGCAACCACCATCGCCATCGCTCTGCCATTTGCGGGCTCGGAAGACACGCCATTGCCGATTGATGCACCGGTCGACACAGCCTTGATTGGCCAACCACCCAACATCACCAATATCACTAACAACCAATCGGCAGTATTGCCCGGGACGGAAAATGACATTAGGGACCCAACCTCGTTCACCCATGTCATTAACATCGACCCTCAATTACGAATCATCTCTGCGCCGCCCAGCGCGCGCACCTGGCATCGGGCAGCATTTACGTCGATTGGGGATTCGTTCTGGGCATTACCAGATGCAAGCTTTACGCTCACTTTGGCTGAACCAACCAGTCCAGCATGTGTTGGCACAAGGTGTACAGCGACTTTCGCGCTAACATCTGAAAAGTTTGCCGCAGCCAATGCTAACGCTGCCTTCACTATCGACGGCAAATCTATCACCAATACAATAGTCGCCTGTAATCAGACGTTGGAGGCAGGGCGCTCGGACTATACGAATGTCACCACCTGCAACCTTGTTATCGAAGGTGATGGCCTTTGCATCCAGTTGCGACGTTCGGAAACGAAAGAACAGCCAACCGAACGTGTCGCGCTAGATATAAAGTGGTTCAAATTTGACTCGCGGCAGTCGGCGGGCCAACAATGTCCACCATAGCTAAAGAAAGGTTTGTGAATTAGCAAGCGCACTTACCGTTAACACAGGGAGCAGGAATTATGGCTAAAGGCTTAGGATTGGTAGTGGGGCTAAACGGAGTAGACCCCTCATGCTACCGAAACCAGTGGGATGGCAAACTAAGATTTGCGTTGTCGGATGCGCAAAGCGTGGCCGACCTGCTGGAAGCGAGAAATATTAAGACTAGGCCATTGCTTTCAGAGAAAGCGACAATCGGTGGCCTACGAGCGCAGATTCTGGCTGCTGCGGATGAATTAGCAACTGGGGATTTGTTTGTTTTCTTTGTTTCTTGCCATGGCAATACCAAACTGGATCGATCGGGCTTGGGTGATGAGGAGCGAGACCAGACCTTGTGTTTATACGACGGGCAAATGCTAGACGATGAACTGAAAACCTTGTGGCCCAAATTTCAACCGGGTGTGCGCGTCATTATGTTCGCAGATTGTTGCCACAGTGGTTCGATGACGAGAAGTAAGACGGAAGACCAAGATGAAGATTGGCCAAAAGCAATGCCCGAAGATATTTCAAAATCGTTGGTGCGCAACGACCGAGAATTTTTTAGCAATTTGCGCCAACAGTTACCAACCGACTTGCCAGACATTCAAGCAACGGTAACCCTCATATCAGGCTGCCAAGAAACTCAAAAGTCCTTTGAGAACAAGCCTCGTAAGCACGGTTGGTTGACCTTCGCCTTACTTGATGCGTTTAAGAATGGTGATTTTCCCGGCAACAACAAGCAACTCAGAGATTACATAGCCAAGGTGATTAAGGCAGGTTTGTCTAAACCGCACTCGCAAACGCCCGAATACCTGGTTATTCCGGCACCGAATGCGGCAATCGAATCGGAGCCAGCCTTAAGTGTCGGCTAGCCCCGCAGGACGCTGTTAAGCGCTGCCTGGTTCGTCGCCATCAGGGCCAGGTTTAGGTTCATCATCACCGGGACCAGGTTTTGGTTCATCATCACCAGGACCGATGTTCACATAGCAAGCTTTCGCAAATGTTGTTGTGTGTTTCATAACTGATTCCTCCAGTCGACTTCAGTGTGCCGAATGACGGACCAACATAGCAAGCACTTCGTCGACTAGCCTTCTGTCTAGCCTGTATCGAATGAGTCAGACGCTAATAGCGCTCAAGCATCGACGCATAACGGTCAGGGTAGGTCTTGCGCAATGCCTCAAGTGCCGGTTCGTCTTCTATAAATCCTTTCTGCTGTGAAAACCCCTGAGCCAAAGCAAGATCTAGTTCGGTAAAAGTCATCTCGATATCGCCTCTTTCGTAGGCGATCAACCCGGCCCAATAGTGTGTCATCGGTTCCTTGCCAGGGTTTAATTTAAACATTGCGGCCAAATGCGATTGTGCAACGCCAGGTTCATCGATGTAGGCATAGTAGATCGCCAGGTAACCACGGGTGCGCCAGTTGTTAGGATTAACCGAGAGATCTGTTTCAGCAAGCGCAATGGCTTTTCGGAATACTGTTTCTGCCCGCTGGCTGCCGCTTGGTGTAAGCCGATACGACTCTCCCAGCCTGCCCCATAAAGTGTGATCAGTCGGTGAAATTTTAACGGCCGCTTCAAGGTGACGAATTGCTGCTGGAAAATTTTTCTGATAGTGAAACAGCACACTTAAACCTGAATGCGCCCATCGATTGTTTGGATTCATTTCAATTGAAAGGTTCCAGTTTTTTTCTGCTTCCTCTAATTGGCCCATGCGATGGTAGGTGTTTGCGATATTGTTCCGAGTAGGAATACTCGTTGGTTCTAGTTTTGCCGCAATGTCTAGTTGCTGCAGTGCATCCTGGAGTTTGTTTTGTTTTGAGAAATAGCCAGCGTAAGCGTGGTAGGTATACCAATACTCTGGTTCCGCCGCGATGGCGGCGAGATAAGCTTCTTGTGCTTTAACCTGGTCTAGTGCCTTTTGCGTCTGCGCAAAGCGTTGGCTATACATTTTGGCCAGCGCGATTTTGGCTTCTGCCGAGCTCGACATCAGCCGGTTGGCGATTTGTAGTTGGCGATCTGCATCCTCTAAGTTACCAGTCTCAATGTAGTATTCACCGAGTGCCAGGCGCACATCAAAAATATCGACCTGGATATCGGTAAGATCATCGCAGGCTTTCTGTGCCGGTGCGAACTGACCACCGCGTCGATAGGCCAGTGTGTAAGTAGAACACAACCCGGACCGAGCCCAGGCGTAATCAGGGTCGAGGTCGATCGCTCGCGAGAAAAGACCTGCCGCTTTCTCTAGCGTTACATCTTGTATCACCGGGTGGCGCAAAATTTGCCTAGCTTGTAAATAATACTCAAACGCTGCATTGCTTGAAGTTGATTGCGCTGCCTGTAGACGTTGAGTCTGGGCAGACAATCCTTGGGGCAGGAAGACACTCGCGATGCTGTCAGCAATTTCGGTTTGAGTTTTGAGCATTTGTGCTATCGGACGGCTATAACTATCACTCCACTTAACAACTTCCCGGCCAGTGGAGATATCAATTAGTTCAATCGTTAGTCTGAAAGTGTCGCCGGTACGTATGATATACCCGCTGAGCAGATTGCGTACGCCTAGTGCGAGGGCGACTTCGATTAGGTCAACCGGTGTTGGGTTTTCTGGACGATATGCGAATGAGGAGCGACGCGAACTGACCTTTAATTGCTCAATGGCCGCCAGCCGGTTCAGCAAATCTTCCGCAATACTGTCGGGGTAGTAGGTGCCTGCTTCGAATCCGCCTCGGTCTTCAAAAGGCAGGATGGCTACTGAGTTTAAATCCAGTTTAGCTAGTTCGCGGTCAATAGAGTCGCTTGGGCTTTGACGCATGAAATATGCTGCGATCAACAGCATGCTGATAATCAGGGCACCAGATAACCAGCCTGGAATTTTCTGTCGCGAAAAAGCGCCGTTGTCTATGGCAACAGGTATTGTCTGCGTAGTCGAAGTTTCCCCGGGGGCACTTTTCGGAAAATCGATTTCATCAATGGCATCGTTAATCGTATCGAGCAGCTTTTGGTGATAACGATCAATATCGTGATCCGTCCGATGCACGGCCTGAATCGAGCCAAGAATCAGATCGAGCCCTGGCGGTAGTTGGGCTTCCTCCAGGTAAACCACCACGATTGCTTTGTTTTGTTTGAGGGCATATTGCACCTCATCTCGACAGTGGCGAGAATCCACCGATCGTGGCGTGACAAAGAAAAGGAACTTGTGGCAGGTGGCAATCGCTCTGGCCAGTTCGTCGGTCCATTCAGCGCCCGGGCGAATACCTTCGTCATACCAGACATTGATGTGATCCGAGTGTAAGCGCTCGATTTCAGAGTACACTTGCTCTGCATCAATGTGTGCGTAGCAAACAAAGACGAATTCTTCGCTGCCGCGATAAGCGGGAAAAGGTTTCTCCAATCTCCCTCCGGTAGATTGACGATTATTTGCCAGTATAGGCGCAGGGAGCATGGCTTTCATCTATCAGGTGGTTGCCATCCGAATAATCGGCTTATAATTCAATCACTTTGTCTTCAATGGACCATGGAGCCAGTATTAGCGATCTTGATACCACTTGCCCCATCATCGTCGGTGTTACCGGACACCGAGATATTGTTGATGCGGAGATTCCAGTCCTTGAAGATGCTTTAAGGCGTTTCTTCGGCGAGCTTCAAACCCAATTCAAAAATCTACCGTTGCATCTAATTACGCCTTTGGCGGATGGTGCAGACAGAGTGGTTGCTCGAGTTGCGCACGCTATGAATATTCCGATGACGCTCTTGTTACCCATGCCTGTTCAACACTACAGACAAGATTTCGATGCAGTGTCATTGGTGGAATTCGAAAGCATGCTGAATTATGGCGAAGTGCTTGAGCTATCGCTGCTAAAAAATGGCGCACCGGCAGTGGAGCAGGACAACCTTTCGACAGCGCAGCGTCGCACCCAATACGAGTACCTAGGCGTATATCTTGCGGCGCACAGCCATATCTTGCTCGCACTTTGGGATGGTAAACCCAGCAACTCTCCCGGCGGTACTGCCCATGTGGTTCAATTTCACCGGGATGACATGATGGAGTCGGTAGCAGGATCACAGTCCAGGTCACCAATCGACTACTCGGAAGATGAGAGTGATCTGATTTATCACATCCCGTGTTCGCGAGTCCGGCACGGCCCACCGGCCGGCGATCTCGCGCCCGGCCGTGGTTACTGGCTCACCAGAGACGACTTGCAACCTGCGACACCTGAGATGCCGACCCGATACACCCGGGTGTTTCAACGAATGGAGCAATTCAATCTGGATCTTCAGCAGGCGGACTCCGCGGGACCCTTACAGATCGCCGACCTCGATCGATATCAACAGGATCGCGGCATCATTCATTGCCATCAAATTTTTCAAACGGTTGACGCACTCGCCGTGAAGTATCAGCAGCGGGCGATGGCGATTGTGAAAGCCACCTACGTGATGGTAGCGCTCACCGGGTTAGCCTTTATTGTCTACGCAGATTTAGCAGATTTCGATTTGGCCATATGGGGTTACTTGGCGTTTCTATTGATGGGGATTTCGCTTTATGTATTTGAGCAAAGGGTGGCGTGGTATCGACGCTATCTTGATTATCGAGGTCTTGCAGAAGGCTTGAGAATTCAGTTTTATTGGTCTCTGGCCGGTATTCCTGCAGACAACCCAACGCGCTTTTCCCACGACAGCTTTATGAAACGGCAGGACCTTGAGCTGGGTTGGATGAGAAATGTGATGCGGTATGCGGGTCTGCGTATCGATGCTTTTACCTCGTTACGCACAAAACGAGACGTCGACCATGTGATCGAGCGTTGGGTAAACAATCCCAGCTCGGGACAACTGGACTACTACCGGGCGAGAACTGAACGTGGGGTAAAAAAGCAATCGATGACCAGTAAGATCATGCGTATTACCTTTGGTCTGGGTGTCGTTATTGCGTTCCTGCTGGCGTTTTTTCAATTGTCACTCAGCGAGGGCGCGCGGAATATTCTGATAGCGTTGATGGCCGCCTTGCCGTTGTTTGCCATTATTAGACAAAATTACTCAGTCCGTACTTCCGAACAAGAACTGATAGCGCAATATCAGTATATGCATCGTATTTATTCCAATACCGACCAGCTTCTCAAAAAGAGCGACCAGATTGAGCATAAGCGGGAAGTTTTACGAGCCCTCGGTGAGGCGGCGTTTGATGAAACTGGTTTGTGGTTGTTAAGGCAACGCGAACGCCCCATTGGTGGTGGGCAGTTATTGCAAAGCTAGCCCTTGGTGAAAGAGTGGTACTGTGCCAGCACAACCCAGGGCGTGGTTTGTCCTCTAGATTCTAATCCTCAACAATTCTGGTAAGCCTATGACCCAGATCGATTTACTGCACGTTATGGAGAAGTTCCGTACCGGTTTCGCCACGGCAGATCGAGAATTGCTGCTTACAGTCACCAGCCATGATTTTCAATGGCATCAACACACAACGCTTTCCGCGCTAGATCTACCGAGCGGTCGGGTACTGACGGGGGTTGATGGTTTGCTCGAAGAAGTTACCTGGCGGCGCAAGCATTGGCGCAGTGTGTCGTATAAAAATCTACAAGAGCGCGCGACTGACGACATGCTCGTGCAGACGTTTACGATTAGCGGCGAGGCCGACGGCGTTGCTTTTCATGCAGATGCAGTAGACCTGTATCCTGTGCGAGACGGCCTGATCACTCTGAAAGATACCTATTGGAAGCATCTATCTTGATGGCATAACTTACTGCTTCTGTGCTTTTCGTTTTAGGTACTCTCTGGCTTTGTGGCGTGAGCCGCATGTCTTCATTGAACACCAGCGCCCCGAACGATTCTTGGTAGTGTCGTAAAAAGCCCAACCACAGGTTTCTAGTTCACAGCATTTGAAACGAGGCCAAGTGCCATTGGTCATGCTGGTATGCATAATCGCCAACAGGTGGCCGATGACCTTATTTAACCCGGCGCCTGCTGGTTCAAAGGCGGCCTCGTTGGTGCCTCGTGCGGTGAAAGTAAAACCGATATCGGTGGCGAATTCATTGAGGGTGGTAATCGCGTCTTCACTGTCGCGACCAAGCACAAATTGCCGTAGTGTTTTCCGAAACCGCTGCAATGCAATAACTTCCTCTGCAGAAATTATTTTGCGTTGAGTCCACAACCCGGCTTCGCGCAACCAGGAGTCGGCGGCATCAGCCGTAGCAAGATCTTCGATCTCGAGTTCTGCTGACCAAGTATTGAGAAACCCATGCAAAATAACCAGGCGATCAGGCGCTGGTTTGCCTTCCGTTCTATAATTCATGCTCAAAATAATTTAACCATCTATTGTATTTAGATGGTTATTTCTGTAATTTACTATCTAACGATAATAGACGGTAAAACAAGGCGGTTCAAATGCTCTCTCTTTCGATCAGTATCGATGTACCTGAATTGACGAAGGCGATGGATTTTTATGTGCAAGCACTGAGGTGTGAGGTGGTCCGGGATAAGGCGCCAAAAACGGCAGTGCTGAGTGCGGGTGGAACGGACATCCACCTGTTGGTTAACGAATCCGGTTCGAAACCAATAGCCGATCAAACCACTAAACGGGTGTACCATCGCCATTGGACTCCCATCCATCTAGATTTCTTGCTTGACGATGTGCAAGGAGCGGTGACGCGTGTTGTGGAATTTGGTGGTGCTCACGAGGGCGGTGAACAAGGAGATTGGGGCGAAATTGCCTATTGTGCAGACCCTTTCGGCAATGGCTTTTGCCTCATACGAGAATAGCCAACGAGTCTATTAGCTCGGTAAGTGAGTCACAGGTTGACGTAGTACGGTGCGCAATTTCTCCGGTGCTACTTTGCGAAAATCGTTAAAGTAAATCTCGTGATGTTTGCCCGCCATCTCGAAACCATTGTCGGGAATAAATTCCTCATGCATGGTATTCAAAGTCGGGCCTTCGTCGCTATAGGAGCCGAGGTGCAGTGTTTGCACACAGGTGTTTTCGTTGAGTGTTTCAAGCCGCAGTTTATGTAAGCTCGCCGGGTTCTTTTTTGCTTCGACCGTTTCCCGCACTTCGGCCACCATCACTTCGCTTATCCAATCGGGCACCATGATCATGGTTGTCCATAGCCACTGCGAACGATCGTATTTTTCCGTGAATGCAGCCATGTCTTCGGCCCACCAAAGCGCTTCCAGTGGAGGCACCACATAGTCTTTGTCCAATGTTAATTTTGACTTGAATTTCAGCCCATAAGCCACGGGATATAATGACTCCATGGCGGCTGCAAAATCTGCAGAAGTGCCGGGATCCCCCATGCCATCAATCATCAAATACTGCATGGCTGGCACGTCAACTATCGAGTACTGACCGCGCTTTGCCTTATAGCAGGGCTGCGTTTTCTTGAAGTCTAGTTTCGTTTGCATTCTTGTCTATTCGTGCTATTAATTAATGTCCAAATGGACGTGACTAGAAAGGAGCCACCAGTGCCTACTTTTGAAATCCGCCACCTCCAACCAGCCGATGCCGAGCGCATCGTCTCTTGTTTTGCAGCCACCTACGGTGACTCCTATGCCAATGAGGCATTCTACGACGCCGAGGCGCTAGCGCAAGCAATGTCATCCGGTGCGTTGAATTGTGTCGGTGCCATCGATGCAGAGGGTAGGTTGATCGCCCACATGGCAATGTCCTTGCGAGAAGGTGCAACCAGTGCGGAATTAGGTAATACGGTGGTAGACCCCATCGCCCGCGGAGAAGGTTTAGCCTGGCAAGTGGGTGCGGAGTTGTCTAAGTGGGCCCGTGAATTGGGTCACACCGGCTTTGTTCACTACCCAACCACCGATCACCACATCATGCAGCGGCAGGCGGCTAAGAATGGATTTGAAACCGGTTTGATGCTCGGCTATATCCCCGCCACAACAGATGGCAAAACAAATGGTCGCGGGAAAACTTCCCCAGCGCCCACGGAACGTCAAGCGGCCACCATTGTCTACGAACCTTACGTTGATGCGAAATCTACCACCGAATACCTGCCGTCATATTGCGAGAAGTTGGTGACAGAATTTGTCGCCAGTACTCGATTGACTCGGCGGTGGTTAGTGCCGAAGTCTGCGGATCTGTTGGCCACTCGAGGCAAAGTAGAAATGTTTAGAAAACGTGGGTTGCATCGCGCCATCATCACGGCAGTTGGCAAAGATGTCTCTTCCTTTATAAGCCGCAATGAACTCAGTCGCTATCCTTGCCACCAAATCGATTTTCTCATGCACGATACCGGTATCGAAGATGGTGTTAACGCCGCGTTGGACCTCGGCTACTTCTTCTGTGGTTGGTTACCGGGGTTAGTCGGCAGCGATGTGCTCAGAGTTCAGAAAGTTGATATCAAGCAAACCAATATGCATCCAAGTTTGGTTAACGATACGGCTAAAAATATTTTGAGAACTATCGAAGGCTCGTTCATCCGGTGAAATAGAGGCATCCATGCTGATGCCAGGTTGGCAGTAGTGCTCGACTGCAATAGTGGCAAAAAGTGGAACATCGCATGGGCAAACAATACCAATCGCTAACGGCAAAATTGATCGAGTTCATAGAGCAGTAGAAGGTGTTCTTCGTCGGCACGGCGCCATTGGCGCAATCCGGTCACGTCAACCTTTCACCAAAAAGCATGGATTGCTTGCGTATCATCGATGCGAACAGGGTTACCTATCTGGATGTTACGGGCAGCGGTGTGGAAACTATTTCCCACGCCAAAGAAAACGGTCACGTTGTTCTGTTGTTTTGCGCTTTCGAAGGCAAGCCATTCACACTACGTTTGCATGGCCAGTATCGATGGTTTGTCCGGACTTGATCAGTCCAGTGTTTAAGGTCCAGATGCATTATCCAACTAAACGGTTGTATAAAAGTCGAACCTTGCGTATAAATACAACCAATTGGTTGTATTATTACCTGGAAGGCGTCGCCGATGATCAAGAATGTGCCTGACAAAATTGAAAAGCAGATAGAAATAAATGCCCCTGCGTCCCGGGTTTGGCGCGCGATCACCGATCATCATGAGTATGGCCAGTGGTTTGGCGTCAAACTCGACGGCCCCTTCCTTCTGGGTGAGACAGTCCGCGGGCAGGTCACAGTCGAAGGTTATGAACACTTTGAATGGGTCGTGACCGTTAAGGCTATGCAACCCGAGCATCATTTTGCCTTTGCCGGTCACCCGAATGCCGTTGATCCTGAGGCAGACTATTCGGCTGAACAGGACACCCTTGTCGAATTCATGCTCGAACCTTCCTCAAAGGGTACGTGGCTTACCATTCGGGAATCTGGTTTCAGCGCGCTGCCAGCAGGTCGCAGAGAAAGCGCATACATCGGCAACGAAGAAGGTTGGACGGTGCAAATCAAAAACATCGCCGACTATGTGGAGTCTAGAGTTGCCTGAGTTTGTCCAGATTGCCCCACTGTTTGCAGCCTTGGGTGACGTCACTCGGCTGCAGTTAGTGCACAGACTCGCAGCCGGTGAACCTCGCTCCATCGCGCAACTCGCCGATGGACTTGCGCTAACGCATCAAGGCGTAACCAAGCACCTGCAGGTATTGGAGCAGGCAGGGTTGTTGACGTCGCAGCGCAATGGACGAGAAAAACATTACCGCTGCGTGCCGGAGAGTCTTGATCGTGCGCAGGTTTATTTGAATACCGTGTCTGAGCAATGGGATGCAGCATTGTTGCGGTAGAAGGATTTTGTTGAAAATTAGCCGGTTAACGCCCGCCTAACCCGCTGCTGTAGCGCTGGGATTACGGTCTCATCGAACCATGGGTTTTTCTTCAGCCAAATGTTGTTGCGCGGGCTCGGATGCGGCAGCGGCATAATTTGTTTGTCGTATGCTGCCCAGTTCTTAACGGTTGCAGTTAGGTTAGTTTTGGTCTTGTCTTTGAGCACAGGCAAATGCCAAGCTTGGGCATACTGGCCAATCACCAAAGTCAGTTGAATATTTGGCATAGCGTTCAGTAGTTTGTTGCGCCATGTGTCTGTGCATCGGGGTATGGGCGGCAGGTCACCGGACTTGCCTTTGCCGGGGTAACAAAAACCCATAGGCAGCAGCGCAATTTTTTTATCGTCATAAAAGAGTTCGCTGTCGATACCCATCCAAGCTCTTAGTCGATCTCCACTTGGGTCATCGAACGGAATACCGGTAGCATGGACTTTTGATCCCGGCGCCTGTCCGGCTACCAAAATTCGCGCTTGGGTATTGACTTGCAGTACCGGCCGCGCGCCATGTTCGAGTTCTTCTATGCACAGAGTGCATGCTCGCACTTTTTTCACTAGGGTACTGAGCGCAGGTGTCATGCCTGAGCCACTGGCGGGTGCGATTGCTGAGCTAATGCATTGTCGATCAGCACTTTGGCCGCTTGCTTGGCTGTGCTAGCACTTTTTGGATCACCGGCGACTTGGGCGGTGACAATGGCACCCTCCAATAAAATTGCCAGCGTATCCGCAAGCGCCTTCGGCCCTGCGATCTCTGCTGAAACTGCGAGCTCTTCTACATACTTGGTCATTTGCCGTTTGAAATCTTGGCAGGCACCGCGAATGGGCGTGTCCGTATTGGAGTACTCGCCTATCGCGTTGATAAACATGCAACCAAAAAAATTGTGATCTGAAAACCACGCCTGCGCCACATCGAAAATAGCGAGCAAACGCTCGTAGGGTGAATCTGTGGCCTGATTGACTGACTTCATAAAGAAGTTGCGGAATAACCCATCATGGTGCCGCAAGGCGGCCAGAATCAGCTCTTCCTTGGAGCGAAAGTGGTGATACATGGTCTTTTTGGACACGCCGGCGACTTCCGCGATGCGATCAATACCAGTGCCGTGAAAACCGTGCTGTGAAAACAGCCGTATGGCCGTATCGATAAGTTCTTGACGTTTTGCGGACATTGTTACTACTGATCTGTTTACTTTAAAATGTTGACCTAAAGTACCCTATTTTAAAATAATCTTCAATTAAGGGTTGATTAAGGTAACCGATCTGCATACTTTGCTGCTTCCGAAGTAAACAGAACTGTATACCTTCTGCCACTCGATCGGTAACGACTGAAATCAAGACAACAAAACGGAGCACTGACCATGAAATTTCTACTATCCCTAAAGACGTTTATTGCCGTCATCGCCACTGGCATTGCCGGGTTGGGTCTGGGCGCGACTGCTGTCGCGGCAGATCATAGCGCCCCAGCGGTACAAGGCTATGATGTTGTGTCCTACCAAAACGCTAAGCGACCAGTCCGCGGTAACGGCAACTACATTGCTAGCCATGAGGGTGCCGTGTATCTGTTCTCGAGCAAAGACAACCTAAAAGCCTTTAAAAAGAATCCCGATCGCTATACGCCGGCCTACAACGGCTACTGTGCCTTTGGCGTCTCGGTAGGTAAAAAGTTTATCGGTGACCCCGAAGTATGGCGTGTGGAAGGTGGCAAGCTGTACCTGAATTTAGATGCGGGCATTCAGAGAGACTGGTTGAAGGATATTCCCGGTCGTATCAAATTTGCAGACGCGAAATGGATATCGATCAAGGACAAGAGCGCGGCCGAGCTGTAGACCACCGAGTCGGAATGCCCAATAACTGCCAACAGGCGGCAATTGGGCGATCCGGGCGGTTGTTCTACAATTCTATTGTGGACCCAGACAAATTAGTCACAACTGACTATTCCCAACTGACCAGAGCTGTGTTTTCATTCCTACCCCCAAACTGAAAGAGTTAATTAACAAGGAGTTATCAGAGGGTGAAAAAACTATTTTTAACTATGAGCTTATTGATGACCGGCGCTGCCCAGGCTGCACCTGTCGATCTTAGTGGTTGGACTTCAGACGTGTTCAGTGGTGGCGGCGCATCAGGTGGTGGTGCGAATTGGACCGTCCAGGGCGCTGCCAGCGATTCTGTCTTTCAAAACGTCAATGGCGCTCCAACCTTTTTCTACGATGCATCAGCCAATTCACAAGGTACATCCCTAAGCGGTACGATCACCGTTGAGACAGGCAGCGATGATGACTTCGTCGGGTTTGTGTTGGGCTACGATGCCAATGAAGTCAACAGTGGCGCACCGACGGACTTCTACCTCATCGACTGGAAACAGGGCCGTCAGCCGTTTGGTGGGTTTGGTGTTGCCGAAGAAGGGTTAGCACTATCCCATGTGAAAGACCCGCATGGATTTGCGTTCTGGTCTCATGATGACGCCACTAGTGGCGATGTCGATGAAATCATTCGCGGGACCAATTTAGGTGATTTAGGTTGGAATGATAACCAAACCTACACTTTTGATTTGGTTTTTACACCGGATCTTATCCAAGTGAGTGTAGATGGTGTCTTAGAAATCTCTGCGACAGCGGCCGATTTCGGGCTGACCGCCTTTGACGACGGCTCGTTCGGTTTCTATAACTACTCACAATCAAATGTTCGCTATGCAGGCATCACCCAAGACGTGCTGCCGCCAACCACACCGGGTGGACCCGGTGGTACGCCGGGCACTCCGCCGACGAGCGTGCCCGAACCCGCACCGCTTGCGCTCATTGCCCTCGGCATAGCTGGGTTGGTTGTACGGCGGCGTTCAAAGGCGTTTAATTGCTAAACGCTGTATAGTTCGTCGGCTGATTAAAAAACCCGCGCTAATATCGCGGGTTTTTTTGTGTAGCCAGGTAGAGCCATTCTTGAAGTCCCCAGTCGACAAGTTGCTTAAAAAACACCAAGCGTTGAATCAGCTTGATATGGTAAAAGTTGTGAGCCATGTTCAACGCACCGAAGATGATTGGGTGGTGAACACCATCATGCTTGAAGACTATGACGTGCCGTTCAAATATCGCCGCAAACAGAACTACCGCAGTCTGGAGGGTGCGCGGGTAAACCTCACCTATTATGCGCAAGTTGAACAAGTGGCTGGTATGGAGTTTGAAACCATGAAGGTGGTGCGAATTCGCCGATCATGACGCTGGTGCGGTGCTTTGGAGCCAATGTTGAGTGAAGTGCCTGTACAGATTCGCCAGGCGATCGCGACCCATTTATCGACCGTCTGGTAGTACGGGTATGACAAAAGGAATCTTCGCCAGCGCTTCCGGCGAGCGGCTAATACTCGCCAGGAACGGCAACCAGCGAGCGTCAGTCATCAGGTTTCTAAACATGGGTTGAGTGGGGATTTCTGCAAGACCTGCATCTTTTCCGGCGACGGCCTTTGCCAACCATTTGAAAGCGTCGTCGGGTTGCTTCATAAACGCCTTTGCAAATGCGATGTTGTAGGCCCAATCGTCACCATACTCTGCCACCATTGTGGACATGGTGGTCATCGAAGCCTCCGTATCGCCAAGGGCATGGTGCGCCATAGCTAAGCCTAGTAGTCGATAGGGCTTGCTAGATTCCTGATTTATGGTGATCAGCGCTTGTTGGTAATCACCCTGCAACAACAGCGCATTGGCCATCGCTGCGTAACCACCCACATAGTCTGGGCTCAGTGCCAGGCCAGTTTCGAAAGTACTAATGGCCTCAGCAAATCTGCTTGCTGCATAGTAGCTTTGGCCAAGATTGAAAATGCCCACGGAGTTTACCGGGTCCCGTGACACATGATATTCATCCAGCATCACCGACTCTACAGTTCGACCCAAATAGGCGGTGACTGTGATGGCATTGCTTATAATTCCTAGGTTTGTCGGTTCCAGCTGCAGGGCTCGCTGGTAATGTCTAGCTGCAGCTTCGAGATCTCCGTTGCGACTAAGTGCCAGCAAACCCAGCACACCGTGTGCGGGAGCGAAGTCCGGGTCGATGATCAAAGCTTGTTGCGCCGCTGCTAAGGCGAGGTCATTACCTCGTTTTTTGTCGACTAGGAATTTGGCGACCTGATTGTTACGCGCAGTGGCAATACCAACCCATGCACGTGCGGAGTTGGGATCTAGGTCTATCACAGTTTGGTACAGTGCTAAGGCTCTTTCGTACCCTTCTTCATCACCGCGCCTCGACAGCTGCTGGGCTTGTAGAAACAGAGCGTAGGCCCTGGGATCGAGCTGATGTTGTGCGCGCGCGGAGAGGTCGAGTAACAGCTCCAGCTTTTGAACCACACGGGTAGCAATTCTATCTTGTACTTCGAACGCGTCTTCCAACGTACGGTCAAAGGTGTTTGACCAAATATGACTGTCCGTCGTCGCATCGATTAGCTGTGCCGTAATGCGAATTTTGTTCCCTGACTGTCGTACTGAACCTTCCAGCACATGGGATACATTCAATGCTTTTGCAATTTCACTCACTGCAATTTGTTTGTCCTTGTAAAAAAATGAGGATGTGCGTGATATCACTCTCAACTTGGGGACGCGGGCTAATAGATTCAGTAGCTCTTCAGTGATCCCATCAGAAAAATAGCCGGTACTTACATCGTCACTAATGTTAACGAAGGGCAAGACAACAATAGATTTCAGCCCTTCCGCTTTTGTACTATCGAAAGACGATTGAGGAGTGGTATTGCCGAATAAAAATTTGTCAACGGCAAAATAGCCGAGTGCAATGAGCAAAAAAAGGATGATAAGCCGGTCGAAGCGCTGGGTAGATTGGATCGGCGCATTGTCTTGCGCGTCTGTTGCTGCCTGCTCGCGAATTAGTCCAGCAGCCGACCACTGAAAAACCCAAGCGAAAATGAGCGCCGGTATAAAACCAATGGCAACGGCAATCACCATGTTGCGAACGGCCGCATCGCCGAACCCAAACGCTGGTAACACAGTTTCGGCGATTTGTACTGCCAGCCAAGCAACCACCGCATAAGCCGTGGCCACTCTATGCACATTACGCCGCTTTAACTCATTGAATAATGACAAACCAAATTACTGAATGATCGTGCCGAGGCTACAACTTCGGCGGGGTGAATGCGAAACCCCGTTCTTCAAGCTGCTGGGCAATTTGAATAGTGAGGCGATCACTGTAAGCGTTGCCGATGATTTGTACTCCAATCGGTAATCCTTCGTCATCAAGACCGGTGGGTATAACCGTGGATGGCAAGCGTGCAATACCTGGCAAGCCAGCCCAAAAAATTTGTTGAAAGTAGGGTTGCGGCCCGCCATTCACCTCGATTGTCCGTTTACCCAGCGGACCGTGATCGTGTTTCATGGCGTGGGTTGCGGTTTGGGGCGCAAGAACAATATCGTAGCCTTGAAAAAAGTTGTGCCACGCCCAGCGCAGTTGATCACGTTTGTTATGTAGCACGCTCCAGTCCCGGTGCGACATAGTGGACCAGCGAGCGTTGTCGTTGCCGGCATCCTCAGCGTTTGGATCGGCCTGCTTCACGCGCTCCGACAGTTTCGCAAACTCGGCCCGCGGAATACCGGCCGCCATGGCCGCAGCCAGAAGTTGCTGATACACCCGGTGACTCTCGTGCACATCGAAATCCGGTCTGGCATCAAAATCCACCGTCGCCCCGGCGTCATTCAAAGCTTGTGCTACTTTTAGCACCCGTGCTTCGACACTTTTGTCCACGGGCGCTGCATCGTCGTTGGCCCAGACGGCGACTTTTAGATCTGCCAGTGTGCGGGGATTTAGCCCCGCTAAGTTGTGGGACTGGTTCGGCTCAAAGTGATCCGGCTTTGCCAACACTTCGAGCATCAGTTCTAGGTCGAAGGCAGAGCGTGCAAGTGGACCAACCACGGCAATATCGGGCTCTACCAGCGCACCCGGTAACGCATGCCCCCGGGACGGCACGATACCCCAAGTGGGCTTGTGGCCGAATACACCACAAAAATGCGCTGGCGTACGTATAGAACCGCCAATATCCGAACCCATTTCAAGTGCCGAGTAACCTGCAGCTAAGGATGCGCCAGAACCACCCGATGAACCGCCGGGTGTGTGTGCCAGGTTGTAGGGGTTGTTCGCCTGACCGTATATGTCGTTATAGCTTTGCAGGTCCGCTAGACCATAGGGCACGTTAGTTTTACCGAAAACAATGGCGCCCGCCTGAGTCAGCCGTTCTATACAGAGTGCGTTGCTGGTGTCTATGTTGTCCCGATAGTGTGGTTCACCCCAGGTGGTCGGTGAGCCGGTGATGTTATATGCCTCCTTTACCGTCATTGATAACCCAAGCAGTGGGCGATTCGGGTCGGCGGTGCCAGTGACCGCTTTGGCTTGCTCCCGAGCCCGTTCAACATCTTGCCAAACCACGGCGTTAATTTTGTCGTCGAACTTTTCGACGCGTTTTAAGTGGGAGTCTAGTAGTTCCAACGGTGTGTAATCGCCGTTGGCGAATGCGTGTAAATGGTCGATGGCTGTTTGGTAGGTATCAATCATTTGGGTTCCCTGGTTTACGCCGCCAGCACAGCATAACCACCTTTTGCGGCTTAAGGGAGTACCAAATGTTAGGGTTTACTCATTGCCAAAAGGCATGCATCCACCTAGCTGGCCCTACCAAGAACTAAGCGCTCAGAACTCAACAACAAAACAGGACCCGTCAATGCCGATCAGTACCCTCGAAGTGAACAATAGAGTTGCCACCATCACCCTCAATCGACCAGCAGCAATGAATTCGCTGAATCCGGAATTACGTTATGCGTTGTCGCAACACTTCGATGAAGTAGAACACAACGATGACATTTGGGTAGCCGTTGTGACCGGGGCTGGTGAGCGGGCTTTTTGTGCGGGTGCAGACCTGAAACATCGCGCCCTTGAACGCGATGCCACTGCTGAACAAAAGACACAGTGGGCCAACATGACAGAACAAACCAAGCCCCTCAATCAGCGCTGGGTGTACCCCAAGCCAGTTATCGCTAAGGTTAATGGGTTTGCCTTGGGTGGTGGGTTGGAGCTTGCCTTGTCCTGCGATATTGTTGTGGCAGCAGATCATGCAGAGTTTGGACTACCTGAACCACGGCGCGGGTTAATCGCAGGTGGTGTGGGTGTGCATCGATTGCCCCGCCAAATAGGCTTGAAACCGGCTATGGGCTATTTGCTCACTGGTCGGCATATGAGTGCACAGCGGGCTTTCGAGCTCGGGCTAGTAAACCAAATCGTGCCCAAAGAACAATTAGCTGCCACAGTAGATGAATGGGTGACCGATATTTTGCGCTGTGCGCCATTAGCAATCCGTGCCACCAAAGAGGCTGCCATGGCCGGTTTACAGATGCCCTTGCCGCAAGCGTTCTACAGCGCCTACGAATCGGAACAAGTACGTCAACGCTCCGAGGATGCCCAGGAGGGGCCTCGAGCATTTGCCGAAAAACGCCAACCGAATTGGCAGGGTCGTTAATCACCCTAGAGCGCGATCCGTTGTGTAGTAGGATAAGGCCCAGAAGCGATTCGAATTGACCGCTACGACAATACCGGGGGACACTTATGCTACGTGCATTGTTGCTACTGATCGGAACCACATTACTGTTTTCCTGCTCTGAGGATTCAGCGCAGACCACCACACAACCGCTAGCCACAACAGAAAACGCTGCGAATGCTACCGCCAACAAACAAGTTGCTGAATCAGTTGGAGAGGGCCACCGTAAAGCCTACTTCGGCGATTTGCATGTTCACACTCGGCATTCATTCGATGCGTTTATTTTTGGCACCATCGCATCGCCGGACGATGCCTATGAATTTGCGAAAGGGCAGGGCCTGAAACACCCCGTCGGCTACGAAATGAAGTTGGCGGAGCCGTTAGATTTTTACGCGGTCACCGATCACGCGGCCTTTCTGGGTATATTGCCGGCGCTAGCAGATCCCACCAGTGAGATATCAAAACTCGAGGTGGCGAAGCCATTCATTGGTATGGAAACCGCAGCGGAACGTCGGGCTGCATTCCTCGGTATTCGTCCGTATCTGCAGGGTAACAATCCAGAACAGATTCTGGATATGAACGTGGTTAAAACAGCTTGGGCGGATATTCAAGCCGCTGCCAACCGGCATAACAAACCGGGTGAGTTCACCACCTTTGTCGCTTATGAATACACTTCAGGCCCTGACAATCAAAACCTCCATCGCAACGTGATCTTCCGCGGCGATACTGGACCCGAAGTCCCCTTCTCACGATTGGATTCCTCAAACCCAGAAGATCTTTGGCAGTGGATGGACGATCTGCGGGCACAAGGTATTGAAGCACTAGCGATTCCTCACAACAGCAATGGCTCAAACGGGCAAATGTTCAAGTTGGGCTATTTTGATGACAAGGCACTGGACGCAAGCTATGCACAGACCAGGATGCGTAACGAGCCGTTGGTCGAGATCACCCAAGTTAAAGGTACCTCTGATACCCATCCTCTATTGTCGAAAAACGATGAATGGGCAGATTTCGAGCTGATGCCGTTTCGCATTGCGACCCAGGTGATTAGTAACATACAGGGCAGCTACGTTCGCGAAGCCTTGCTCAACGGCATCGAACTTGAAGAAAACTCTGGATTTAATCCTTTCAAATTTGGCTTGGTCGGGGCCAGTGATACCCACAATGCCTCTTACGCAGGAGATGAATCTGAGTTTTACAGCAAAGTCGGAATTCTTGATGGTGAGGCGTTCCGCCGTGGTTCCATTCCCAAAAAAATCCCCACGGGTGGTGCACGTGAAATGGATGCGCTAGACATTCGGCCTTGTGCAGAAACGGTACCGACGGCGATCTCTGGTGAGTCCAACAAGCCAGCACCAGCAATCCTCTGTGGAAAGGACAAAGATAAATATGAACAAACGTACTATACCTATTGGGGTGCATCCGGGTTAACTGGTGTTTGGGCGGAAGCGAACACTCGTGAAGCTATTTACGATGCCTTTCGTCGCAAAGAGACCTTTGCCACTAGTGGCCCGCGTATGCGCGTGCGCTTTTTTGCCGGCTACGATCTAGATCCAGCCTTGGTGGCGGATCCTGCAGCGATTGAAAGCGCCTACGACACAGGTGTGCCCATGGGTGGGGAATTGTTGGGACGCGAATCCAGCAGCACACCTCGTTTTATGGTGTGGGCAACCCGAGACCCAAGAACCGCACCATTGCAGCGGCTGCAAGTGGTCAAAGGCTGGGTAGAGAATGGCAAGGCCCAAGAGCAGGTTTTTGATGTGGCTTGTTCAGACGGCATGACCGTGGACTCCAAATCGCATCGCTGCCCAAACAATGGTGCCGGTGTAGATTTGGCAAGCTGTGCCCTATCTGAGGGTGTAGGCGCTGCGCAACTGATGACCATGTGGCAAGACCCAACGTTCAATCCCGAACAACGGGCCGTGTACTATGTGCGTGCGCTGGAAAACCCAACTTGTCGCTGGTCTACCTGGGATGCTGTCAAAGCCGGTGTGCCACCGCGCCCTGATTTACCCAGCACCATCCAAGAACGTGCATGGAGTTCACCAATTTGGTTTGCGCCTGCAAGCTAGCGCACCTACTGCATCACGCAGTCAGACGCGTCCAAGAGAATGTGAATACACAAACCCGCGCCCAGTACGCGGGTCTGTTTTGGCCACAGCGCAAGCACATAGATCGCGATTGGTATCAGCGTATGCAGCGGATGAAAACCGATGCTGCACCGGTTGGGGTCATAAACGGGGTTAGCGAGTAAGTGATCAATATCGATCATCATCCCCAGCATCATGATCAAGTAATATTGCCACCAGCGCTGCCGCCAAATGAGCAGCGCGAAGAGTAGCGGAACAACAAAGTGTAGAACTAAATGAAAAATAGTGTCAGCGTGAGGTTAACTCAGCGCGGCCACCTCTTTGCGTAACGACCTAAGTAACACAGGCACCTTGTCCTTCACCCATTGGGGTTCGTTGTGGCGAATCATCAACCAAAACAGTGCTTTTACGTCCCAAAAGGTTGCGTCAAGCAAGCCTGTTTCCTTGGCATCCCGCTTGAAGTGCCAGTGCACCGAGTTGGGATATTTGGTTCGTGAGTATCCACCGATATGTGAAATATATAGCCCAGCGGCCTCAGCTGCTCGTTCGACTATGCCCTGCATTTGTTTTTTGCTGAGTTTGCCGGGTAACTCAACGTAGTAGTCGTCAGACTTTTTTTCTTTCATGAATGATCCTCTGGCCTTCTGGCTGCCGGCCTAAGCGCTCTCTTGCTGGACAATTGCCTGTTCAATACGCAAAACCAGGCCTTCAGCTCGCTCTCGCTCTCGGCGTGGAATGGCAAATGCGATTTGCAAATTCGTCCCCCAAGGGACCTGTTTGGCAGTGTCGAGGAATAGGGTTCGTAAATTGAGTCTGCCGCCCACCAGCCAGTGCTGATATTCGGCATGTTCGATTTCTTCGATGGGTATTTGCAGTCGGCGGAGTCGTTTTTTCTGGAGCACGTACTGTTGTTCATATTCGATGATGAAAACATCGTCATTTAAATCGACAGTGCCGTGAACATGCTGGCCGGAATGCGCGGGCGCTTTAAATAGTACGGGGGCTCGTAATATTTCGGACATGGGGGTTGGCTGAAAATCCCTAATTCCACGGATGGCTGATTATGTGGTGGTGATCCCGCAGAATCAAACACTGTATCCAGTGTTTACTTGAAGAAGCCACTATAACCCTGGCCGCCAGTCTCTGCTTGCGTATCAATTAGCCTCGAATCAAGAGCCAAATAACAAAAGCGCTACCGGCAAACCACGCATACCAAGCAAAAACGTAGAAACGTTTGGTCTTCAGCAGCCAGACAAAAGCCACCAATGCTGCCAAACCGCTGATTAAGGCGGCTAAGCCACCGGCCAGAATGCTATTCATAAGATCTGGTGATGCATTAGCGATATCAGGTAGCAACAATACCGCGGCACCTGCCATTGCGATAATGCCCATCAAGAACGAAAATTCTGCTGCCGCCAGCGGTGTCATGCCTAAGGCCATGGCGACTGCGACAGTGGTGCCGCTGCGTGATATGCCAGGCA
Organism: Phascolosoma agassizii; assembly: GCA_035593235.1. Lineage (NCBI taxonomy): Eukaryota > Metazoa > Annelida > Sipuncula > Phascolosomatiformes > Phascolosomatidae > Phascolosoma > Phascolosoma agassizii. Next base: position 65,856 of record JAVJHY010233284.1, read on the forward strand.
ATATAGCGAAGGCTTGAGCGCAACCGATCAATAGCGCCTGGCGCCAGCTAGGTATGGTGGCCTGGCCTTTGGTAATGGTGTGTCGAGTCGTCCAAACAATCCCACCGGTCACCAATAGCATTAGACCCGCCACCATAGGTGATTCGAACAATTGTTCGATCAACGGTTTTAGTGTCAAGGCGATTAGCACGGCTGGTAACGTGGCGACAATCAACTTGCCTACATACTCGAGAGATTCTCGATTGCCAGTGAAGGTGCCGATGGCAATCGCGAGTATGCGTCTAAAATAGAAAATGACGATGGCGACTAAGGTCGCAACATGTACGGCGACTTCAAAGACGATGCCGTTGCCGGGCGTAACCCCCAACAATTCCTGCGCCATGACCAGATGCCCGGAGCTCGAGACAGGCAAAAATTCGGTCAGGCCTTGAACAATGCCCAGTAAAATTGAGTCAGTGAGGTTCATGGCGACGCATCTTATCTTGATCCTACAAGCTCAGCCAGGTACCCGGTCACGTACGACGATTGAGATTGTCGTTATTGATCACAGATTGGCGACTTGCCAAGTATTGCCCCAAGGATCATGGAACATACAGCGTCGGTCGCCATAAGGGGTTGTGAAAGGTTCTTCTACAACTGTCGCGCCAGCGGTCACCGCGCGGTGCGAAGTTATCGCCGCTCATCACTTTCTCCATCGCTGCATGCTACGCTAGCAAAAGCAGCTCACATTCACCAATGATCTTGGAGACGGGTAATTACTCAAGAGGCACAAAATAACTACGGCGAAGGCGATGCAACTTATCAAGCTGCTGGCGGCGAAGCGGGCATCCGACGATTGGTGGACTGTTTCTACAACATCATGCAGAGTGATGACCAGTTTGCGGTGATATCCAACATGCATCCATCAGACAAATCGGTGTCTCGAGACAAATTATCCCGGTTTCTGTGCGCCTGGATGGGTGGCCCGCGCCTCTACAACGAAAAATATGGCGCCATTAGTATTCCTGGTGCGCACGCGCACTTGGCAATTGGCGTCGCTGAACGAGACCAATGGCTGAGCTGCATGGGTCAGGCGCTTGGGCAACAAGAAACATACCCCGAGAGCTTGGTGAACTATCTTCTGCAGCAACTAAAAGTACCCGCCGATCGAATTGTTGCGGTGATCGCCCAGCACAAAAAATAGTTCGCCGTTAGTTCATAAAGGTAACTGTATCCTCTAGAGATACTCGTTCAGTGCGTGCTTCATTTGCGCTCGCCGCAGTGTCTTCATAACCAAAGCTAATACCAAACAACACGCTAATGTTGTCGGGCAGGCCGAACATCTCGCGTACCAGATCAGGATAGTGACGCATCGTGCCTTGAGCGCAAGATGCCAAACCGTTCGCCGTCATGGCCAGCATAAGCGTTTGTGTATACATGCCTACGTCGGCGGCCGACTGCATGCCAAAGTTTTCATCCATGCACAAAAAAGCAACGTGAGGCGCATCAAATAACTCGAAATTACGAAAGCTTGCGCGGGCGCGGCCTGCTTTGTCTTCCCACTGAATTCCCATGGCGTCGTACAGCACCTTTGCACAATCGCGACGCCTAGATTTCCAAGGGTCACCGAGGCGGCCACCGGTGTCAGGGTGATCCGGATTGGGTTTCTCCTTATTTTGTACTAAGCGCATAAGCTCGGCGCGCATCTTGTCTCTCGTGGTACCGGAGGCAACGTAGGTCTGCCAAGGCTGAATGTTTGTACCTGAGGGCGCCCATCTTGCAATATCGAAGACTTTGAGGAGTAAATCCTCGGGTACTGGTTTATCCAGAAACCCTCGAATCGAGTGTCGAGAACGGACAGCGTTCTCAAGTGACATATCAGACATTGCAAACCCAGTAATTGAATCGATGCGTAATATAGCGCATCTGGCCAGGCAGTCCAGATATCCGCAGGTTACCCTTCAGCCAGAACCGCAGATTGCTTGATAAGAACACGCAGCTTGGTACTGATGTCAGCCGGCTGCTTCACTTTGACGTGACGCATGGTTTTGCCGGTGCCTTGCAAAATGTTTGTTGCATCGTCGAGCGACGTGCCTTGCACAAATTGCACGTTTACCCATTTTGCATGGGGTGCAATAGAGCAAATATTTTGCTGATGGCTGTAAGAAATCACTTTCCAGCCAGGGTGTAGGCGTTCGTGGCTTTTGGGTGCGACCTGTTTGATGAGTTGTCGTAACGCCTCGATAAGGACTTGAATTTCATCAGTGTAGCTAGCAACAAAACGATCGATATCGGCGTCTTCGCTCACTGGGACCACTTAGCCGCGGAGTTCATCGAGAAAGCCTGTTTCGGCATTCACCCACCATTGATTGCCGTCAGAATCGGTGGCGGTAAAACTAAAGGCGACCCTCGACTCTGCCAATGGTTGGGTTATGTTCGCGCCAGCAGCAACGGCGCGCTCGTAGGTCGCCTTCACCGTCGCTTTGTCGTCCACTCGCAATGAGATACCACTGGGTCCCATATTGCGATAAGCGTCACCCCTAATGTTGATAGACACTCGACCGCCGAGCCAGTGAAGTTCGGCGTGTTCAATTTCGCCATTTTCTCCGGGCGCACGCCAAGATTCTGTTAGTCCTAGCGCGTCGACCGCCCAATCAGCAATTAGCCCCACGTTCTCAGACCAAAGTAAGGGAAAAACTTCGGCAACGGTTGCGCTTTTCTTAGCCATACCGGCTAAAGGCTCGCGCCGTCGTAGTGTTGGCACTCTAACGCGCGTGGATCCACGCCGTCTAGGCAATTGATGTTGACGGCAACTACACCGGAGCCATCCGGCGCTTTGCCGTGAGCAAAGCTTTCCACACCGCATTGGTTGCAGAACAGGTGTCGGATGTCACCTTTGTTGAATTTGTACTCGGTTAGGTTACTTTCGCCGGAGTGCAATGTGAAAGACGCTTCAGGTGTGAATGCGAGTACAAAACCCAGGCGCTCACAGCGAGAACAATTACAGGTAATCGGTGAGGAAATATCGACGTTTACATCGTAGCTAACAGCGCCACACTGGCAGCTGCCTTTATAGTCATCGCTCATGACAAATCACCATATTTCACTAGAAGATCTTTGACCAGGCGGGCTTCATCCGGAAATTCGCCGGTTTTGTGTTTCGAATAGACTAGATCATCGTTGATCACCACGTCAAAAATGCCACCGCCCTCAGGTATTAGGCTAGGCTTAGTGGCGAACGCAGCTTCCAATTTGGCAGCCAGACTGACCGCATCAGGTTTATAGTTTCACTGTGCGCAATAGGTGATTGAGATTTTCATAATTGCCCTCTATTGCTGCTTCTTTGTGGTTGGTGGTGGCAGGACCGATCTCACTAAGTGTCCAACTGCGCAAAACAAATAATATACCCATCTGGATCTTCAACATAGAAATCCTGTACTCCCCAAGGCTCAACACACAGTTCTCTAAATATTTTGGCACCAGTACCCGACAATTGCGCATACAAGGCCGACAAATCGTCTACATCGATGTAGACATCAAGGTGATCATTGTCTTTTCGGTGTTGTCGTTCTCCAGGCAGCTGGGTAGCTTTCTTCAGATGAATCTCTGCATTACCGCACTTAACGCTGGCATAGAAATTCTCGTAGGCAATGTTGATCTCGAACCCCAACTTTTCTCGGTAATAATCCACTGTGGTTGCTAGATCGGCGACTAGAAATTGTGGCGATGCGGATTTTAGATGATCCATGTTGCGTGCCTGTTCAGTGAGGTCTATACAGTGGCGCCAAAGCGTTGTTGTGCCCGCTGCCGAGCTTTTGCGGCTTCTACTTCACGGTTTTTCGATGGCGCCTTGGTTGTCAGGGTTGCCAGCAACTTCTGCATGCTCTGCGCGACCTCGGCAACAGCTTGGTTAAATGCCAACTCATTGGCTTTGGCCGGCTTTGCTGAGCCGCTGACCTTGCGGACAAACTGAAGTGCGGCTGCGTTGATTTCATCATCCGTAGCAACAGGTTCAAAATTGAACAGGGTTTTTATATTTCTGCACATTTGAATTGGCTCCTTCTAACAATGCGACTTTCTAGACGACCCCTAACGGCTGGTGGGGTTGCTCAGGATAAGTTATTTGAATTTTGTCTTGAGCCTGTACTTGCCCATCTTCTAATACCACGGCCATCACCCCCGCTTTTCGAACTAATCTGCCTTGGTCATCTTTAGCAAGCACTGCAGCAGTTAATCCTGGCTGAAAACTGTCAAGCTGGCCACAAGGATTTCGCAATCCGGTAATTTGGATGCGTGCTTGGCCACCCAGCAACAGCTGAGTACCGACAGGTAACCGCAGCAGATCCAAACCCTTAGTGGTAATGTTTTCACCGAGGCTTCCTGGCACCACCTGAAAACCGACATCGGTCAGTTCGTCGAGCAGCTCTTGGTGCATTAGGAGCACCTGCCTTAAGTTCGGCTGGCTTGGATCTTTAGCCACACGGGATCGGTGCTTCACTCGCTTACCGAGGTGGGCATCGTTTTCTACGCCCAAGCCACCAATGAGTTGAATCGATGGCTGGCAGGTTTTACTAAAAGTGTGGCCAGCGCTGCGGCTGACGGCGATCACGATAGGCTTTGCGTAGCCGGTCATTGCTGCCAACCATATTCCGAGTATTTAACGCCCGCGAAACCGAGTTTAAGCGCATGCTGCACATAACCGATCGTGTTACTTGGCATTGCATCGACCGAAAACCAGGAAAGATCGTCGCACTTGTGTGGCTCCATATTTACCGCGTCGCCAAGCCACTCTTGGGTGGTGTAAAAGAACGATACCCGCTCGGCGGTTGATTGGCGATGCATCACATGAAAAAGTGTCAATCGTTCTGGCTCGATGGTGAGGCCAGCTTCTTCTTTAGCCTCCCGAGCCATAGCCACCGTACCGCTTTCGCCACCGTCGAAGTGGCCGGCCACCACACTATATTGGCCGTCGGCATAGCCTGTGTTGTAACGCCGCAGCATTAAGGTTTGGTTATCGCGCACTAACACTAGATGAGCCTCTAGAATGGCTTTGAAACGATTCATCTGCCTCTTTGGTTTAACTCGAGCCGGTAAACATCGTCGATCGATCAACGATACATAGCTGATTGCCGAAAGAATCACCGAAATAGAACGATGTTTCTCCCCAGGGATAACTCTGGCTAGGGCGGCCGACAAGTCATCTAGTGCAATGTAAATGTGTTTTTTTCATTAAACATCAATGGGTCGTAACAAGCGAGGATGGTGCCTTCACAGATGAAATAGTGACGCTCTGGTGATACCCGTTAACCGCACGATAACTCGATAAAGATGTGCCATCAGAGCGCTACAAATCGGCAACCAGCTCAGGACGGAAATCCGCCATCGCTTGCGCAGATTCAAATCCCACCACGTAAGTGGCGGGTTCAGGGCAGCGTGCGGCATGTAGTGTTCTTGAGGGAATCGTAATCAGATCCCCGGCTTGAGCCTGCATTAATGTATTCGATGCTACGTCTTTTGTTTCAAAACTACCGGAGAGTACAAATATCTTCAAACTGGTTTTGTGCCAGTGCACGTCTTCAAGATCGCCAGACGCCATCGCACCATCGCGGGCATGTAGCCCTGCTTCCTGTATAAGATTCACCGCGTCCGTTTTGTTGGTAAACTTCTGTTTGTCGATTGTCACGCTCATAATATGTCGCCGTCTATTGGTAGTGGGATGGTAGTGCGAATGGTACTGTGAATTGTCCGATTTGAGCCAAGGTCATACTTGTTCCAGCTAGATGATGATTATCTAAAGCGGTCTCGGTTTACGTATGCGCGCTTGTTGAATCGTTACGGCCTCTGCGATTAACTGATGGGCGCTCGCCATAACCTCCGCTGCTAGTGTGGCCTCAACTTTGGGATAGTTCATAATGTACCGATTCCCTGCGCGATCACGTTTAACAAAGCCTAAATCCACCAGATAACGTCGGCATGTGACATGATCGACGTCCGCCCGTAATACAGCGAGTTCGGTATTTAGGTAGTCGTTGATTTCCAGTTCAGAGTAGGCGTGCCGGCGCTGCATTGCCAAGCATAGAATGGCCAAAATGACATCGCGATGATTCGGGTGTCGTGGGATTCTGTGCATCCGCCCCTCGGGTAGCGCTTTACGCAGCACGGCCAACGTTGTTTCAGCGCTCGCTGGGTTTTCGAATTTGCCTGGGTGGAGTGGGTCGGTAGCATTATTAGGCGACTTCATATTGACCTGGTTGCGCAGTCTGTTCTAGGGAGCGGGAATTGCGTGAGCGATCATTTTGTCGCCTTCAAATACGGCGGTGTCCATGACGTTTCGATCATCTACGAAAATAAAATCTAATACACCATTTTCGTTGACGTCGCGATGGAGCATCACGATAAACATCTCGCCGGTATGGATGCCTTTAAAAACTTCGATGTCCACATCTAAGTTTTTGCCATCCTTGAGGTAGGTAGAAGCCACATACTTATCCCCATTAGGCTTGCCGTCTTCGAAAGGGTGGATCACCAACCAACCGTTGCCATCAATGTTCACTTCTTTGAATGTTAGCGTAGACACATTGCGGCTTAAACCTTCAACCTTAATCCAATTTTGATCGCCGTTGCCTAATGAAATCTGTGGCTTCTCTTCGGCGCTAATACCACCGTGCGAAGCTAGGAGGCCGATGATCAACAGTGATTGGAATACTCTTATCGTTGGCTTCTTTTGAGTCATAAACTTCTCGTATTGATCGATAAAACAACCGAGTAACTCGGCGTTGCATCACTCAGTTTAGGGTTTGGTAAACGTAGAGTCCAAGTCTTGCAGGCCAGCCTACGCGAGGCTATGCAGCGCACAAATTTTGTTACCTGATGGATCGAGCAGGTACGCCAGGTACAAACCTTTTGGTCCGCCCCGCACGCCGGGCGGATCCTCGCAAGTGGTGCCACCATTGGCTATCCCAGCAGCATGCCAAGCGTCAGCCTGCTCAGGGTTTGCGGCTGCAAATCCAATGGTGCTGCCATTACCGTGGGTCGCAGCCTTGCCGTTGATGGGCGGCGTCAGCGCGAATATGCCGGTAGGCGTGCGATAGAAGCAGCGGCCGTTGTCATCCATCACACCGGCTTCATGGCCCAATGCACCGAGTACAGCATCGTAGAAAATTTTCGAAGCTTGGACATCGTTAGCGCCAATCATAATGTGGCTAAACATAATGCATTCTCCAGTTGTAATGCCAAGAGACTACTACGCCTAATTGTCGAATTGAAGCGCCGTCAGTGGTGTGCTTTGGCGAACCGCACAGAGTGCGAAGAATCCAATCCAATCGCGAATTCGAAGTTTGATTCCTTCTGCTGTAAGCCAGAACAGCCATGTATCCGGTGATACACGCAGAAAAACCAATGGGTCAAGCACCCAAGCCTCCACCGTCGCTTAACTGGGCGAGGAACACCACGAACGTGCCAAGAGTCCAGATAGCCCAAGAAAAAACGTGGGGTACGGTTTGGCCCTGATGAATGGATCGAACATAAGGCAAGAACAACGCAAAGGTCAGGATAAAAGCGGTACTGCTAAAGATCTGCTTTAGTAACAGTGGTTCTGGCACGACTAAAGCTTCTTTATAAAGCTAACGGCCCGTTCGACCTCTTGAAATCCAAGCTTAACGTGCGCATCAATACTTCGCTCATTGGTTATCTCTGCGTCGCTAGCAAGCTCTGTGTAGCCCAATTCTATGGCCCAATTTTCTGCCTGGATAATCAACAATCTTCCCGCACCTTGATGACGAAAGGCTGGATCGACATACCATCCTTCAACATAGGGTACAGCGGTTTCTTCACTACCCTCTGCGTAGTTGCGAATTCGTAGTTCGACAAAGCCTATTGTAACGTTGGATTCGGTTTGGCACACATACGCTTGATCAATAAATTTCGCGGCACCGTCGAAATATTGTTCGATCGCAGCGGCGTGATCATCTACAACGCTGGGCCACAATTCACAGCGCATGCGAAGCCAAGCTTCTTTATCCTGCGGTAGCGCCTTGTGAACTATCATTGCAATTTGGCGCACCCTGGTTCGCAGTCATCAGCTAAATCCACCGGCGTACTCTTTGCTTGTAGTCTAAATAGGCCTGGCCGAACTTTCTTTCTAGGTAGGCCTCTTCTGGCTTGATGGCTAATGCTTGTAGCGCCCAGGCGGCCACGGGTGTTAGTAAGAGGATCCACCAGTTCGCCAACGCGATCGAAATGCCAACGCAAACCAATAACATTTGCAAATACATAGGATTGCGGGTGATTTTGAAAGGCCCTTGTTCTTCGACATGGGTAGTTGGCTTCCATGGATTTTCGCTTTGACCCCCTTTGCGAAATAGCGATACTGACCAATAACCTAAGAAAACGATAGCGCCAAGCGCAACTAGCCCACCAACAAAATAGCGCGCCGGTGCCGACAATGGATAGGACTGGGACAGTGGCACGACCAAGTTTAAGCCGTAACCGAGAACGACAGTCAGTAACGGAATACCGGGTGGGAAAAACCGAACTTTTGCGGCGTCGTTTTGTTCTTCCATCGTCCAAGCTCCTGATAAGGTGACGTTGAATACTTATGGTACTAAATTGGCCGTTTCTGCATATCGGTATTTCTACCCGCTAGAGTAATCATCGTGCATTGCATTGCGAATCAGTTAACCTTAAAACAGGACTATTGCCAATTCGATGTATAAGAGGAAGTAGGGCTGTGATCAGATTTAGTTTCGTTGCGCGATGTGGGGAACAGGCGATCCCGCTTGAAGTGAATATTGACTATCGACCGGGTAAGCAAACACAGCGGGCTCGGCGAATCGCTGTGGGCGAATTGTTGGCGACCTTAGAAATTGAAGAGGCGACCATCGATGCCGGTGGCGATGATTTGATTACGGTGTCCACTGGCGATCAGATTTGGGTGATCGCCGAAGCGCGCGGCAGTACCTAGCTTAGAGCAAGCGATCAGTTAGGATGCATCGGATTGATTCGGGCCTATTTGTTTGCTCATACTAGTACGAGGCTCAATCGTAAAACCAATGTCTTGATAGAAAGCGACAGCGTTACTGTTTCCCTCTCGCACCTGTAGATTAAATTTCGTGCAGCCTTTATGGGCGAGTCCGGCTTCCGCGGCCTGCATGAGGAGACGCGCGATACCGGTACGCCGATGGTCGGGATGAGTGGCTACTTTATGCACCCAACCTCGAACGCCATCAAAACCGGCTAGTGCAGACCCAACAATTTGTGAATTAGACACGCACACAAAGAACAACTCAGGTTGCACCAGCAGCTTCCTTTGAATCATTGCTCGTGGCTCGTTCCAGCTTGGCTCGTTGGGAAATGCTAGACTCCAAAGATCCACGACCGCCTGCTCATCCGCGGCACAATAGTTGCGAACTTCGGTAGTTATTGCGCTACTCCGGCAGGCTGAGTAATACCCGTGCCAATTCGCCCGGCGATCCAGGCCATTGGAATATAGGCGCCGACTAAATCGAGCGCGATAAACCACATGGGTGCAGGAATCATGAAGCTAGCGGCAATGCCCCCAACCAAAAATATTGCGCCAATTACCATAGCGAGGGTAACTTTTTGACTCGCGGCAATCACAAAGGTCGCGAATGCACCAACGAGCGTACCCAGTGCATGAGCTAAAAAAGGGAAGACGAAATGCTTAGGTTCAAACAGATGCATTGAGCTACTGAGAGATTCTGTACTAGTGACATCCACGCCCACAGGTGGCGGAATCAAAGAAGGCCCCCAAGTAATCAATGCCATGTTGACCGCGCTACCCAGAACTAAGCCAACTACACAGCCGAGAATGTTTCTCAAAATTGTCATCACATCACCTGCAAAGAAAGACATACGCGAGAAACGCAATACTAGCTCCAGCGATTAGAAATAATAGACCGTCAGAACTGTGATTGGAATTGTTGGACCCGACAGGCACTAAATCCGGGTGGCCTCTTTAGCTTCGTTAGTCCGATATTCTTGCTATGCTGCTAATTTAGCAGTATGCTACAAAAATAGCACAAATCAAAAGTGCTGAGAAAAGTGCGCTAGGGAAATAAGGGAGGCGAAGTTAGGATGAAAAAGGTTTTAACGCTGATGTTGTTGGTGATCTCCGCATCGGCTTTCAGCAACGAAGAGCATCATTTTGAGCAGGCACTCGAGCACTTTGAAGCAGGTCGTTATCACGCCGCTTTAGCCAACTTGCAACAATTTGAGCAACGGCAATCGGCAGGCACAACGAATCACAAGCTCGATGTATTCAGAGCCCAGGTCTTCTACCAGTTAGGTGACTATGATCAAGCGATACATAGCCTAACGCGCGGCATCAAGGTCGCGCAAAACGAGCAACAAGTCGTCGAAGAAAGGTGGTGGCAATTGCTGCGCTATTTGTATTGGGAGCAGGGTGACTATTTGCATGCAATAGCAACGATTAAGTCCATGGATGCGCAATATCCGAATCCTGCCAACAAGGATTGGCTAAAAAAGCTCCAACAATTGTCGAAGCAGTCTTAAAGATTATTCGCTCGAGACTTTGGAGAATACCCATTTTGCCCAACCGACTATGGTAATCACGAGCCCTGTGACAAACAAAATTTGTTTCAAGGTCGTGAGAACGGCTTTCGATGCGAGCCAATCTACGACATCCGTTAGCGCGAGAATCTGTACCACACCCTCCATCAGGTCAATCGGTACAAGTACCAACGTGGGAATGGCCAACAGCCAACCAAACTTCGGAAAAAACTTGAAGGCAGAACCGATGAATAGCGCGCCATAGGCGGCCGGATAGGCGACATCCAAAGTAGCCGTCGTCCAGGCGTGCACGCTACGTTGATACTCAGACATGCTGGCAACCGCCGCTCGTGCTTGCTCAGGGTCAGCGATTGCGTCGAGTAAGATGAGATCCCACGCGCTAAGGACTATTTGAAAACCGATTGTAATTAGAACGGTTGCAATAAAACTAAACCACAAAATACGGGTTTCGCCGAGCTTCGCTATTGTATCCATTGGATTACCTTTCGGTTATTTTTGAGGGAGTATTAGCGACAGATCCCGCATAACTGGTGCCTGGTGTTACTGGTCATCGCTTAGTCCGCTTCGCACCAAGAGAACAAATTGCTGTAGTGCGCCAGTGATGATCAAGACTAAGGCAATGAAAAATGGCCAGGGTTCTTTTATGATCATTGAGTTTGCCAGTTGCAGTAGGAACATGCTGATAGCCATAGTGTTGAAGGTAAAAATTAGTAGCCTGTTCACCTGGGCTTTTTCAGAGTCCTCGAGTCGATAAACTCTCACCATGTCACGAATCAACCAGGGCGCGCCGATTAAAAACACGACCGCGCTGGCTAATTTCCAAAGTAAATCAGTCTTATAAAGATTGGTGTGCAACAAGGATGCACCGAGTAGCGAGAGCACCAGTGCAAGCCCAGACAGTGTAAACAAATTGGAAAGTCTTCTCGCTTCTAAGGCCGTTAGACTGCCTAGCGAGCCTTTACCTAGTGCAATCACTATTCCAGAAAACCCCACTAGTGCGATCGAAACTTCAGCGAATATGGCAAGTGTGTCGTGAGCTTCGGGCATAGTCTGGTCGCCGTCTCGGTTAGGTATGTAGCGCTATGTGGGCATCTTCGAGTTTTACACCCTCAGGGTCAGCAAAGGAGTTGACATGGTAACCTTCAGAATAGCTGGAGCACCCGGAATAGTCATGCGGCGTATCCAAAATTTCTTACCTCATGTGCAAGGCTAGCCCACTGACAAATCGATGTGGCTCAGTGTCCCCGAAGCAGGCAGTGTTAATCTGTGAGGGCGATTAAGAAACAGATAAAGGCTATGCCACTTACGAGACTGCGGACCCAGTGCCGTGGGTTCCACAGCTCTAATAAAGACTGAATCTTTTCAGCCGGTAGCTCGACGGAAGTATCAAGCAGTTGGTCGTTAATTGGCTTAATAAATACAAGCGTAATGGGAATCACCGACACCAAGAATGCAGATCCCACCAACCATATGGCATCTCCAGACCGGTAATAGGCAACAGTGCCTAAAACTGTACCGACTAGGGCCAGGAGTATTTGTAGGCTCGATGCCTTCGCATACATTGGCGGAAAGAATTTGCCCGCAAACTCAGCCCCGGTGGCCAGGGTGGCTGGATGTTGGGCTAGGTTGATATAGATGGCTGCGCCAAAGAAAGTCCCGGTGGCAAAGGTTGCAACAATCTCAAGCATCGATGTTTCTCCTCGCACTGCGTCAGTGCATCTTACAGAAGCTAGCTTACTGGTTGCATGTTTTCGGAGATGGATTGACACTGGTGTTTTGCCAATCCGTGGGAGTATCACCCTGGAGAATTCTCTGCATCCAACAAGGGTCGTTGCGACATGAGTCTTTTTGAATTTCTGATGGTGTTGTTGTCGCTTATCGTTGGCCTTGGCCTGGCTGAAATATTGACAGGAATCGCTCGGCAGATTCGACATCGAGCAGGAAGCCCGGGTTATTGGCTGCATTGGTGCGGCATTGCGCTCATATTTGTTGCGCTCCTGCAGAACTGGTGGGAAATTTGGGGTTTGCGTGACACACCAGTATGGACTTTTCCAGCACTGGTATTGATGTTGATTAGTCCGGCGACCCTGTACCTAATCGCGCACTTAATCTTCCCTCAATCGGTAGAGGACGGGCCGCCGCGACACTATTACCATAATTCCATGAGCGCGATTTGGTGGCTGGCGGTAGTCACTACGGTATCGTCGACCCTATTTCGACCTATCGCGTTTGGGTCAGAACTCGTCAATTTGGACAATGCTACCTCCGCATTCTTAGCTATTGGCTTCGTGTCGTTGGCGCTATCGCGGAATAAAATTCTACATTCTGTGCTTCTTCCGCTTTTTCTCATACTGCTACTGGTCGACGTGCTTTTCTGGCACCCGACTGCTGTGGAGACTGGATGACGCTACCTTAGGATTCAACGGCCGCGTTGTAGCCCAAGCAATAGGCAACCAGTTTGTTGCCGTCAAGATCTCGAAAGTAGCCGCCATAAAAACCCATGGAAGAACCACGGTCATGTGGGTGGCCCTCGTCTGTCGCCCCCAGCGCGAGCGCTTTTGTGTAGATTGCTTCGACATTATTCGGGGTACCGACGTTCAGTGCAATCATGACACCGTTGCCGATGGTTGCGTTGTTACCATCGAATGGTGAAATCACTGAGAACATTGGTTCGTTCGGTGAGGTGCTCCAGCCGAGCATTCGCTCATCTGTCATAACTCGTTGGGCGCCAATTTCAGCGAGCAGTTCATCATAGAACGCGCCGGATCGTGTTAGATTATTTGTGCCAAGTGTTATGTAACCAATCAAATTGCACTCTCCGCGACAACTGTCGAAACCTAGTCAGCCCTGGGTGTCTGTCTTCAGGCAGGCATGCATATCAAGGTACGCTATTCTGATTAGCTTCGACAGAGCCACGCTGTCCACCTCGCGCCCAGGCTTGAGTTTGACATGCCGCATAAATTTCCCAGTACCCTCAAGTAGACCGCTGGGATCCTCAATATCCGCGCCGCGAAAGAAACCAACGTTAACGTGCGCCGTAAAGGCGTTGACGTATGCGAAGGCTGCATCAGCGACGCATGCAGTCGGATGTCCATCATGCAACAACTCTTTAACATCGCCGCCGCAATCGCGCATAACCTCAAACCAGCGGTGTGCGATAGTGCCTAGCTCACCGGTGTGCTCGACCATCCAGGCATCAATACTCGGGTCATGCAGAACGGCACTGGGAAATCTCATAAGTCGAGTTGTTCGCACCGACTTGTCGTCACTGCTCATCAAGAACCTCGTATTTTTTTGTCGCAGATAACAGCACCCTAAATAGCACAATGCCAAGAATGCCGATCAGTGGCGAGCTCCACAACCCCGGAAAATACCCGCCGATTGCGAGCGACAATAACGGATGAGCGACGAGATTGGTGATTGAGGCAATGGCAAGAAACCAAATTGGGGCGATGGCCCACCGAGACCGCTTCATGAGCCCGATACACGATAACCAAAAGGCCATGCATAGTAGATTGAACCAGATAAAGAAGCTGATCGGCCACGGAGCCAACCCAAGAAGCGTGGGGAACTGGTGATAGAATCCGGTACAGGTTTCCTCGCTGAAATGAATAAGGTGTAGAACGACACCAACCAAAATTAGCCGGCTAATCCGTTGATGGTAGGTGATTGAAGCAATGTTGCGTATATACGTGAGTAATACTGCAATGGTAGCGGCTAACGTAAGGCCGGCGGTTCCGATCAGAATACTCTGTAGTTGTTCGGACATTGCATTCACTATAGTGCGTCACCGCTATGAATTTTTTACATCTGGCGGCCTTGTCCCGTCGTACCTGCCACGTTCAAGGCGGGTTGATTTCACAGCCCGATAGTTAATACCAGTTCCCGATCCTGCACGATAACATCCTTAAGAATCATTTTTGCTGCGGCCCCGGTTACTTCATCGTCCTTGAGCGTATATATAGGCCGCTTGGCGTAGAATTCTGCAATGGCACGATTCAGTATTTTCGTTGTTTGCTCAGTGTAGCGCTCCGGAATTCCTTGGATGGCTAACTGCTCGCTGACAGGATCCGTTAGATAAAAGCTTCCCGTAGTACTCTCATATCGAACACCGCTAGAAAGATCGATTGTGCCTCCAAGCGGCAAAGGCTGCGAACCGATTTGAATATTGAGTGTGATGTCTAAGCCTGCGTTCACGCGATCGCTGCCATTAATGAGCGACAGACGGGGGTTGTCCAGTTGCACCTCGAAGATGAGTAGGTACTTCTTGGTGATCGGCAGTCTTTCACTAAGCCTGTGTTGTAGCTCCTCTTCGGAAAACCGAACTTCGTATTGGCGATTGTTGAGAAAAAAATAGGCTGCGATGGCGCCAATGCCAACCACAGCTAACACCATATAGACTTTGTTTTGCTTCATTCAACTAGCGGCCCTTGAAAGACGAATAATCGGAATCACGCGAGTGGTTTTCTTCTGATACTCGCCAAACGTGGATGCCTGCGAGGCGATGCTTTGGTAGAGGGTTGTGCGATCGGGTTCGCCTATTGTCTCGGTCTTCACGTCGAATGCTTCATTTCCCAATTCGATTCTTGCATCTGGGTTTGCGACCAGATTGTAGTACCACGGTGGATTAGTTGGCGCGCCGGCAAAGGAGGCAACAATAAGAAAGGTGTCCCTGTCATTGAAGTACGCCAGTGGGTTGATCCGCGATTTACCACTTTTGGCGCCCGTCGAATGCAGCAGTAAGAGGTTAGCCCCTTTGAAAGGCCCACCGACAACGCCATTGTTCGCCCGAAATTCTTCGATGATCGATGTGTTGTATTCTTTAACGCCCACAGTGACTCCGTTGGTTTGCTCTTGTTTGAGCCTATTTGATTTTAGGTAAGTAAACTACCGCATTGACTATAATGGCAACAATAAATGTGATGACAACGGTTGCGAAAAAATTCGTTTCAGATGAAAAGCCACCGGCCCTTAAATGGCGTGATAGATAGATACCGATAAACACCAACGGTACCATTTCCCAAAGACTCGAGAACGACGGCACGACCTTTGCGCCGCAAGAACAATCGAAAGCCCCCTTAGTCTTCGCGACCCTAATCCAGCGTCTGGGTAATCGAACTTCACAAGCAGGACAAAATCTTCGCATAGGATCAGCAGCCCAACGGTGGAGTTGCCTGCGGCAACATCTCGTTATGCGTCACGTATTTGATGTTAAGGATGTGTTTCATATCTTGGTAGGACATCGTGAGATGAACTCCATGGTACCTGGTTTTTTGTATGAACATGCATGGTGGGACCCACGGCAAGTGGCGTATCAAACACACCCAATGGCAAGCCCAAAATATGTGGGGCATCTTTAGGCTCAAACCAAAGTGGTGATCCGCAATCGGCACAAAAGCAACGATTGCCGCCACCTGCGTTGTATTTTGAAATGGTTGACGCCGCTGAGGTGATTTCCAGATCCTCAGTAGCGATCACCGCCCAAGCCGCCGGTGAGGTACCAGAAAACTTGCGACAGGAGGCACAATGGCAGTATCTCCCGTTGCTAATTTTGCCATTTGTCTTGAAACGAATTGATTGGCAGAGACATGATCCTTCAAACATCTAAATCTGTGTCATGGTTGCTTCGATCCGGATTGAACTAGTATGTTGCGCGGCGCCCACTGATCGAATTGAGGGATATCCCCATGGATTGTTTCCCATGTGGCTTTGTCGCTGATAAAAGTATGAGCCTGTGCCTGTTTATGAAAAGGCGTGTCTAAAGACCCCAGTCGAATCCTTATTTGATCATGGGTCGCCGACAAGTAGGCATAGAGTGGTGACCCGCAGGTAGAGCAGAATGTGCGGAACTTACCGGGTGAAGATTCAAATTCCCGTAGTCGATTGAACGGGTCAGAGATTTCGAAAAGACTTCGGTCGATTGCGGCATTTGCACCATGAGCAGAGCCGCTCGCTTTACGGCAGCTGGTGCAATGACAATACCCGAACTCACTGAGTTCTCCCTGCACTTGGTACTTAATGTTGCCGCAAAGACAACTTCCTTCGTGCATTAGTTACCTCCCCAAATCAGTAACTGGTAATATTGACGCCACTCTAGAGGTTACCCTCGCGCAACTCGATACTACATGGCCAAGCCCAGATTTTGCTACTATCGCAAGTGCAACAGCTCACTATTCTAGGTGTTTTTATGCCGGTACATAGTGGAAAGATACCAAAAATACCGTTTCGCCAGTGCCATGTTTTGCCATCTTGATAAGTTCTGCCACGCTACCGAATCCGGTTTCTCGAGCAAGTAACGGCGTAATGTCGCTAAGATCGATTTCATGAAGTGAGTCGACGACGACGAAGCCAGATTCCATTCGATAACGGCTGCCCACTTTAACTCGAGCTGATTTCCAGACACGTACGCTTTTTGTGATCTCACCGTTTTGAATGGGTTGCCGTAGACGTTTGGTGAATTGCATGAGGTGCTAAATCTTGGGCCTTAATGTGTCTACCTTGTAGCGGATGAAACCCAAGCGACGCTGGGTTGTTACTTATCGCGTATGGCAAACCCACGACTGGGGCTATGAACCATAGGAAAGGCCTTCTGAATGTAGATAGCACATACACCGCCAAGAAGAAAAACAAAGATACCCTGGACGGTATTGCCGGATTCGTAGATTTGCTTGGAAGCATAAAGTACCAACGCGATAAATGGCATGAGTAGCGAAATGGTAAACAAAATCTGCCAGATAGACTCAGAGATCGGTTTGCCGCAACACGGTGCAGGCTTGGAGACCCTGGTTAGTTGGTGGACGATTTTTTTGTCAATGGCAGAACCACACCATGGACAGTGGAGAGCCATTTTCATAGATTTCGACTCATTTTTTTCGAGGCAGTAACCATAAGCCAATCTGACAAAGCCCTTCTCATCGTTTGAACATCTAAACACAGCCTTTCCTTTCGATGGCCGATCCCTTCACACACTCTAAATGCTATCGATAAGTTAGAAAAGAGGTGCTCTATAGCGCTATGATGCGACCATCCCTCTTTGCGGATGAGCATCATGAGTCGATCAAGTACCCAGAAGTCTGAGGCGCACCGTGCGATGATCCTAATCTATGGAATCGCGAGCTATTTTGTTGGTGTTGCAGGGCTCGTTTGCATAATCTTGGCCTTGGCAAAGTTAATACCGTTTGGCTTTCTGATTGAGAAACAAACTACTGAACCGTTACTAGTAAATTTGCTCCTGGTCGCATTTTGGGGGGTCATTCACACCGTTATGGCCAGAGATAGTTTTAAAAACTGGCTGACAAAGCTGATACCAGAGCCTGCAGAACGAGCGACCTATGTACTAATTGCGGGGATTACCAGCTATCTTCTGATTGGTCTTTGGCACGCAATACCCACGGTTATTTGGTCGACATCGAATGAAGTGGCAACAATCGCTATCTGGGTAGTCTTCGTCTTTGGTTGGATATATCTACTTGCCTCAACTTTCGCGATAAATCACTTCGACTTGTTCGGTTTGAGGCAGGTCTACCTGAACTACAGGAATCATCCACGCCCGCCTCTGAAATTCACTAAGCGAGCGATGTATCGGTTCACACGTCATCCGATTCAGACCGGCGTTCTTGTCGGGACATGGGCGACCCCCGAAATGCTAGGCACGCAATTGGTACTGAGCATTGGATTTACGATCTACATTTTCGTTGGACTGTGGTTTGAGGAAAAGGATCTGATGAAGGATATTGGTGCGCCGTACGAACAATATCGCCAAGAAACAGGAAAGGTGTTACCCAAGTTCACTAAGCCCAGCGGTTCGCCCAGTGGTGAGGTTCACTAGGACCAGTTCGCTGCAACGAATTGTTAAGGTGCCAGCAGAAACACGCTTCACCAATAGTTCAGAACGCACTACTTTTGCGCCTAACACCGGAAAGGTTAGAGGCCATCATAAAGTTAGGTATGGTACCTGAATAGATATCCAATCGCGGGAAACAGACCAAGCAATAGCGTGAACACCACCCCTCCCCGGCTCGGCAGCACCAAAAAGGACTTCTTTGGCATGTTGGGGTTGAAGAACACTTTTACCTCACCGCTTTCAGAGGACTGAATTCTCTTGAGTTGAAAATCTAGGAGCACTCGAAGATTATAGCTGACCAGCATTACCCATGGTGAAACTCTGTATCCTGAATACTCATTACCCTGAATATGGTATGTGTATGACGCATCTGCGTGGTAATTCTGTTCTGATGGGCTTTTTTCGAATCCACTGAATTTGGCACCCGTTGCATGGTTAAGTAATCCGATCGTACTAGGCCATCGACGTACCCGAATTTGATAGAAAATTGAATAGCCGCATACGAGAAAGGCGTAGACGCCGGCCCAAAACCAAATACCCTGTAAATCACCTTGGCTGGCTGAGTCCGACATTTCTTTCATCTAACACCTACTTCTTCTTTGCATGAATAGCAGCATCACGGGCTTTTCTCGCCCATTGAGCCAATAGACTGGTGTCTTCCAGTACGTGCTCAGGAACTTCATAGTAAGGCATGCCGGCTCCCTTACCCCCAGAAAATTTGTCCATCTCCGCATCAGTAAAATCGTCGATGTTGCTTGGCCCGACGCGCAGAAAGAAGCGATTCTTCGAGCTAATGATGGCGCAAAAAGTATCGTCTATATAGACACCGACACCACCAAACATCTTTCGCTGACGGATGACCCCAGAATCAGCTAACTGACCAAGAATGTGTTCAGCGTATTCGGGACGAATGGCCATCCGGATCTCCAACCAAACATTGCAATACTTCAATGGTACCAGTTTTGTGTCCGGTGTGATTTTCGACGTGGCCATCGACGCGTACAGCAGCCTCGATTACGTTGCTTATCATAAGTTCTCGATTGGTGCTGGGCCAAAAGGCTTGCCAAATCATTGCCAGTAGCAGATATTCCACCAACGACTCGTTCACCTGTGACCGCTGCTGGTTAATAAGATCATAGTTTAAGGAGGCAGAGATGAGAGCACCTCTTATCGCGGTAGTTTTTGTGGCATCGATGCTTTGTTCATTAGCTGCCGTGGCGGCAAAAACAAGCCTACCGACAGAAAATTCAGAAGCATGCCGAGTGGGTCCGCTGGAGCAGTTCGGTCGCTATCTGGGACGCTGGACGATCAAAGATGAAACACTTGCCCCTGATGGCAAAAATTGGATTCCGGGTCCTGGTGGCCTCTGGCATTTCGTTTGCCTGGGCAACGGTACTGCAGTTCAGGATTTTTGGATTCCCAATGGGGGTGAAGTCGGGACAAATCTAAGAACCTACAACTCCGATACTGGATCTTGGGACGTCGCGTGGGCAACTAAACCACAATCGGGATACGCTCGAATCAGCGCGAAACTTCAAGAAGATGACACCATTGTAATGAAATACATCGACCCCATACCGCAGCCCCAACGACGCATCACGTTCTTTCCGCCAAGTGAATCTGGTTGGCGCTGGAAACTTGAGTTTTCCAATGATGAAGGAAAGTCGTGGCGAGAGGTTTACCGGATGATGGCAAGGCGCTCGATCGGAGTAACTTCGAATCCCGGTTTGAGTTAATAGGTGCCAATATAGCATCGGTATATAGCTGCGCTGATAAAGATTGGAACTCATTCGATAGTGCTGGAGATTATCGAGAATTCAGATGGTCTTGTTAAGCATCATAATTGAATTTCTTCTTGGCAGTCTCCAGCAGAAGTTTATAGACTCTAATTCCGTCCAGATGTTTGCGCTCAGATGCTCTCTGTAGAGCGGTAATCTGCATCGATCCCTCGATGGTTGGGTTCGCGCCTGCATCAATCAACTTCTTTGCAACATCGTATGAGCAATTGGCTGCTACTTCACCCAATGGTGTTTCACCGATATTGTCAACGTTGTGTGCATTGACGTCGGCACCAACAGAAATTAGGTACTCCATTATATCGAGGTGACCTTCCCGGGCGGCATAGTGTAGCGGAGTAAAAAAAAGCAATTCGTCACATGCGTTTACATCATAACCACTTTCGACGAGCGCTTTGACTTTGTCGAGCTGGCCAAGCTCCGAAGCGGAATGAATTCTTTCCTTTTCGAACCAGTCGTCATCGTCGCTCATGATGTTTTACTCCGGAGTTCAGCGGTGGAATTGCGGGACGTCGCTTTTTGATTAAAGCCCATTTGAAATTGGCAGGCAAACGAACACGACCAATAGAAGAAGAAATAGTTGGGCTGATTGAGACGCGCAGCCGGACTAAATCTACTTTGTGGTTAACCACAAAGCATGGATGACGCCTGGAATAAAACCCAAGAGACAGAGCAAAATGTTGATCGCCAGATCCCTATTAGCGCCGGATTTCAGGAACACAGCAATGGGGGGTAAGAAGATAGATAGAATAATGAGAACGATCTTGTTGTCCATAGTGGGCCTCTGGCGTTGAATGACAGATGTTGAAGTATACCAACTGTCGATAGACTTTCTATTGCGATCAAGCTGTAGAGAGGAGTAATTCCCACTCCTCTCTACATATCCTCACGCTTAGTCCGGGCGATGGATGCCGCAGATCTTG
The DNA here is from genome assembly GCA_035593235.1 of Phascolosoma agassizii. NCBI lineage: Eukaryota > Metazoa > Annelida > Sipuncula > Phascolosomatiformes > Phascolosomatidae > Phascolosoma > Phascolosoma agassizii. Next base: position 86,948 of record JAVJHY010233284.1, read on the forward strand.
TGACCGTCTGGGTCCAGGAAATAGCTCAGATGCATCACTCCCATCGTGCTTTCGCGCGGCCCAGGCGGGTCTTCCACGCTGATGCCGCCATTGGCCACGGCGACGTCGTGAAATTCCTTCACCTGCTCAGGCGAATTGCAAACAAAGCCAATGGTTGAGCCATTGGCGGTGGTCACCGGTTCGCCATTGATTGGCTCGCTCACGCTGAAGGTGGAGTCGTCATGAATATAGAACAGCCGGGTCTGCCCAGTATCGTTCTTGTGCTCCATGGGCTCTCCAGCGCCAAGTACGCCAAGGACGGCGTTATAAAAGCGCTTCGTTTTCTCGATATCGTTTGAACCAATCATTACGTGATTTAGCATTGCATTGTCTCCTTCCGACTTATTAAATTAGGCTCAGTCTCGTGCCATAGTACCGCAGGCTGATTTCTGAGGTCGAACGTGATCATACTTCATCCATGAGCCGTCGAGTCTATGACTCTCAACTAACGACTCGTAGGCACTAGTTTGTATGGCGCCAGGTGACCTTCTTAACAACGCCCTTGTATTCGATAATGAAATGATCAATGACCTCTTTCTGTGTCATTTCGATAGCAGATGCACGACTTCAAGTTTCACACCGTCAGGGTCTGCGTAGAATGCTGCGTAGTACCCCTCGGAATAACCAATTTGCCCAGAGTAGTCATGGGGTGGATCTAGAATCTCGAATCCTGCATTTAGAAGGTCGTTGCTAATATTCTCGACAGTTTTTCTTGAGTTTGCGTGAAATGCCATATGATGTGGGCCAGGTTCATATCGATCATACCTGCGATTTTTCTTTTCTTCGTGAGCGGGCCTAACCTCAATCCCAAATCGTCCCCCATCTGGATAGTCGACTGACCACCACGCCCGTTGAGGACTAGCGCCAGTAAAGCCTGGAAGATTAAGTTGCATGCGTTGGAAACCTAAGCCGGTGAGTAATATCTGGTAGAATGGTATAGATCGATCTGGCGATCCTACAGATATATCAATGTGGCTTAGTGTTCCGGGGGTCGGCATTACGTTCGACAGTTACCTAACGCCGGTGTTCAGCGGCGGGTAGTCGCAGATAAAGGGCAATCTCGCCTTCTTCAATTCCTTCTTCAACAAATCCCTGGCTCCGATAAAGATCGAGCGCTGGCCGATTTTCCCGCAGCGTTGATATTCTAATTCTATCGATTGGTGGTTGCCAAGTCGCAAGCTCTTCCAAGACAACCTGTAGGCACGTTCTGCCGTGCCCCTTCCGTTGATGATCCTTATCAATCATAAGACGAACAATGTTAACAAGTCTTTTGCCCTCGGATACAAACGGAAATAGCAGAACATAACCTACCAATACCTCATCACAGTAAGCTAGCCGAAAGACAGACGCTTCATAAACATAGGCGTCTGCTAGAGATTTTTGAACACTCGCCACAAGGTGTTCCTGATCAGGTCGAACAGCTAACTTGAGCGCGTCTGGATAGGTTTCTTCTGTTATCGGGGCCAACGTGATCATGCCGTTTAACACCAGAGTTCAGCGAATATGCGGGGTGGATTGATGGCTATGGCCATTTAGAATGTTTCAGTTCCAAAGGTAGAAGTATACCTCTGAGCAGAAAGTGAACAATTGTAAATGCAGGAATAAGAATGAACGCCGTTTTATCACTGCTAACTACTCCCCAGATAACAAAAGCTGCTAGCAAAAATACCCCAACTAGATTGTACAGAATATCGATTAACCCAACGTGTAGTGGTCAAGTAATATTGGCCGCAGATTTGGAGGAGTTCCAGTAGATCTCCTCCGCTTTGTTTGGTGGCAAGCC
>JAVJHY010233285.1:0-21645 GCA_035593235.1 Phascolosoma agassizii
GGTGACCATTGTTGAACTCGCCGGGATAGCGGCCGGAGCAGAGTTACTGCTGGCAACCGGCTCGGAGACTCCGGCTCCGTATCCCGAAGTGGCCACGAACTGCGTCGGAGACCAGGGTGTGGCTGCCTGGGCAGGCCCGCAGTTCTCGTGTCACGCAGTGCATGTTCGGGTCGATCGCGAGACGGGAGTGGTCCGGGTTCTCGACGTGAGCGCAGCCCATGATTCAGGCACCATCCTCAATCCCCTCGGTGCTCTCGGCCAGATCGAAGGTGGTATCACGATGGGTATTGGCCAAGCACTCACCGAGGGAACTCGTTACGACGAGGACGGCCGTCAACTGAACCCTGGCCTGCTCGAATACAAGCTGCAAACCGCAGCCGACACGCCATCGATGCACACCTGTTTCATCGAACCCGGAGGTGAAGGCCCCGGACCACGTGGCGCCAAAGGCCTGGCCGAAGCACCCAACGTGGCCACCGCAGCGGCCATCGCCAACGGCATCGCCCAGGTGATTGGTCGCCCGGTTCGTCAGCTTCCAATGACAGCCGAGCGAGTGTGGCAAACAGCAACCGACGAGCCCAGCGAAAACGAGGCCAGAGCGTGAGCTTCACCATTGCTCGATCCATCGATGATGCCCTGGAGGCGCTTTCGACGGGAGCAACCCCAATCGCGGGCGGGTCAGATCTGGTGGTAGGCGCCCGCCATGGCGCCATGCCGTTGCCGAACCAGCTGGTTGCCATCGACCGAATCCGAGAGCTGAACAAGCTCGAACTCAGCGATGCCGGTTGCACGATCGGCTCGGGCATGACCCACGCTCAGCTAGTGGTGGAACCGGCGATCGTGGACAACTACACGGCTTTGGCCGATGCATCGGCGCTCGTTGGTTCCCCCGCGACTCGCAACGTCGGCACGCTCGGCGGCAACATCATGAACGCGTCACCGGCGATGGACACTGGCGCTCCGTTGGTGGTGCTCGGCGCAACGGTCGAACTCCGGTCGCAGGCGGGTACCCGCGAGCTGCCAATTGCAGACCTGTGGTCAGGGCCTGGCCAAACGACCGCCGCAACCAATGAGTTGTGCACTGAGATAAAGCTGCCCGTCGCTCACCCCAGATCAGGAAGCGCCTATGTGCGGCTTGAGTATCGACGCTCCATGGAGATCGCAGTCGTCGGCGCGGCCGCGGCGGTGCGGCTGAACGAGGACGGAACGTTCGCAGCTGCCACCGTCGCGTTAACCGCGGTTGCACCCACGATCATGGCTGTACAGAACCTGGCGATCGTGGGCAAGCCGCACGACGACGCCGTACTCGAAGCCGTCGCCGCCGCAGCCTCCGAGCAGGCCACCCCGATCTCCGATCTGCGAGCGAGCGACACCTATCGCCGCCACGCCATTGGTGTAATGGCAAAGCGGGCTCTCGACGCCGCGGCCCGCCGAGCCCAAGGAGAGTTAATCGCGGTGCCGGTGAATCGCACGGTGACCGAACCCGCCGGAATTTCGGCGCTCGCACTGACTGCCCACGCGGGATCGACGGAAGGCGGCGTGTGGCTCGTCAGGAGGTAGAGATTCCAGCCCAACAAGCCCAGCGCAAGCAGAACGACAGCCAGAACGATCCGCTTCACCCAGCCTGTGCCTTGACTCACCTGCCGTCTCCCCATCCGTCGAGAGGAGGTTACCTCGCCTTTAGCGAAGCGCTCCGGGCGCGGTCCGCTGACTTTGATTCTGAGAGAGCTCGCAAGCACGAAGGTGCCGCCCAAAGGAGGGGCGGCACGGCAAGAATGAAGGAGCGGGTGTAGGCCCCGAGGATCACCACAAGCCCGCAGTAGGCGAGCACGAAGTAGATCGGTACTAAGAAGCGCGGTCCAGACACGTCTCGGCTCTGGTTGTGCGCCGCGGGCAGGAGCTGCGTGACGATTCGAGGGTCGGGGATCTCTCGGCCTAGCCGCGGCCAGCTCACCGCCGCAAGGTGTCGGGTCGCGTCAGCTCGATCCGCTAGCCGACTCTTGGTAGCCCCTGGCCATGGTATCGGTAGAGCGCATAGAGCGCGCTCGCCGTGAAGAGATGCCAGAGCGCGTGACCCTGCAACCAGTGATTCGTGGGGTCACACCAGGTGCGGGTCACATCGGCCAGGGAGAAGAGGGCACCCACGGTCATGAGCACCAGCGCGAGGGCGAAGAGTCCGTAGTGCGGAGCAGGTCCGAGGCGAGCTCGAGCGCTCCACTCCTGCCCGATGATCAACAGGATCAACACGAAGACAAGACCTTGAAAGGGAACACCCAGCCACCAGAGCAACGGAACCAAGGCGCTGAAGCCGAAGACGCCAGCGGCGAAAAAGGCGGCTTTGTTCTTCTCTCGGATCCAACCTAGTCGTAGGGTGTTCTCGGCGATCACCGTGAACGAGAAGAGGAACATGCCTACGAAATCGAAGAACTGGAGGAAGAAGGTGTACGAGGCGTGATAGACGCCGGAGAAGACGCCGACGGCGATGCTTGCGGGGCCGAAGAGCTGCAGGTCCGCCCGCCCATCCTTGGCTCGCCTGGTTTCGAGGATCATCACCAGGCCGAGCGCGATGTACGCGAGGTTCGACCAGGTATCTGCCGGGTTTGTGACCCAGCTGCAGAGTTCTTCTTCGCACCAGTTGACGTTCGGCGGCGTCCAACCGCTCCACGGGCAACCTTCGGGCATCAGCGGGACGGTGGAGTCGGGCATCAGGGCTCTCTTGAGGGTCAGCGGGAAGAAGCCAGGCAGCGGCCGATGGTATCAAGTCAAAAGGGAACACAGGATCCAGATCTCCGATCGGGTATTGTCCGCCGCCATGGCAGGTGGAAGCAATCCGACCCGAGCAATTTTGTATGCCTTTGTGGCGAACGGTGGCATCGCCATCGCCAAGTCCGTGGCTGCCTTCTACACAGGCTCCTCGAGCATGACCGCGGAGGCGATCCACTCCTACGCAGACTCTGGCAACCAACTGCTCCTGCTCCTCGGCATGCGTCAAGCCAAGCGCGCCCCGGATGAAGAGCATCCCCTCGGCTACGGCAAGTCCACCTACTTCTGGAGCTTCATTGTCGCACTGCTGCTGTTCAGTATCGGTGGGCTCTTCTCGCTCTATGAGGGTTGGCACAAGCTCCACGAGACCGGACCCATCGAGAACGCTTGGGTTGCGGTAGTCGTGTTGATCTTCTCGATCGTGCTCGAGGCGGTCAGCATGCGCGGTTGCCTCGTCGAGGTGAACAAGATTCGCGGGGATCGCAGTCTCTGGAATTGGGTTCGCGAGTCGCGCAACTCGGAGCTTGTCGTGGTGTTCGGCGAGGACCTGGCCGCTCTGGCTGGCTTGACGCTGGCGTTGATTTTCGTGCTCCTGGCCATGGTCACGGGCAACGGCGTCTTCGACGCCTACGGATCGATCAGCATCGGGATCCTGTTGGTAATCGTGGCCTTGTTCGTAGCGAGTCGTGTCGCCAAGTTGTTGATCGGGCGCTCTGCTGCGCCGGACCTCGAAGAGGCGCTACGGGTTCAGATCGAAGCCGCTCCGCAGATCGTGAAGGTCTACAACGTGATCACGATCCAAGTTGGGCCCCAGGTGATGCTGGCCGCGAAGGTCAGGATGCGTGATGGCCTTAGCCTTGAAGAGGCGTGCAGGAACATCAATGCCCTGGAACGCGAGCTGCGCAGCAGCTTCCCCGAGTTGGGCTGGCTCTTCATCGAGCCGGACGTGACCGACTAGGCAAGCTCGCTCCGCAGTCGGCCCAGCCCAGCGGGATGAGGGGTCAGGATTCGAGGCGCACGGGGAAGCGATCCGTGTAGAAGCGGAAGCGTTCGCGGAGTTCGCCGGCGTCGAGATCGAAATCCGCGAGATCGTAGACGACCCGACCGAAGCGACCGCGGGGATGCGCCTCTTGGTATTGCTCGATGGCCGTGAGGGCCCCCTCGTCGAGTTCGAGGCCCGCGAGTCGATAGATGCGTTCGACGGTCTCGATCTCAGCCTCCATGTACTCGTGGAAGAGCACATCGGTCGACTGCTCGGCGGGCACGGAATTTCTTCGCTCGACACAGCTTCGCAGCATGGTCTCGATGCGGTCGGCCCAGTAGTGCCCCAGCCCAGAGGGGTCTGGATGGGCAGCTCCCATCCGCGAACTGTAGGCAATCATCGTCGAGAACGAGGCCACGGTAGAAACGGGATCGCGATGGGTCACCGCGATCGTGGCATCGGGGTAGGTCGCGAGGATCGCATCGAATTGTTCGAGATGCTGCGGACTCTTTAGGACCCAGCGATCGCCACCCCGCAACCACTGTAAGACACGAAGGGCTCGGGCGGTGTATTGGTAGTGCGGGGTCTGATCCTCGTGCAGGTAGTAGTCGCGATAGCTCGGCAACATGCCCAAGCCGAGGTTCTCGAAGAACATGGTGCCGAAATCGATCGCGAGCAGGTGAATCTCTTCGTGGGTGTGATCCACGGTCATCTCGTGCATCGCGTTGAAATGCGGAAGCACGGCGTCACGCATCGCAATCCCTTCCGCTGCCCGCGCCCTGCGCGGGTCCGGCTCACCCGGTTCGGGCTTTTCGCTCTCCGCAAGCACAGGCTCTAGGGCCTCCCACCAGGGCAGGGCGCGGAAGCGCGGGTCGGCTCCGAGCAGACTGTGAAGATGGGTGGTCCCGCTGCGCGGCAAGCCCGCGATCACGATCGGCGGTTTCATAGGCTGCTGTGTCGCTTCGGGATGGCGCTTGATCAGATCTTCGAGAAGCAGGCGGTTCTTCAGAAACTGGAGAAGTTGCGCAAAGGAGCTGAGCTTCCCCATGGGCGACAGTTCAACATCCTCCCGCAAACCTCGAAGCACGACTTCCAAGCGCTCCTGCCAACCGTCCTCGCCAAAATCATCAAGGCCCGTGTCTTGGACGGCTTGATCGACGAGCGCGTTCGGCTCCAAGCGCACCTGCGCCGCGATGGGTTCGATTGCCTTCCTCTGCTCCAGGAACGCTGCCGGAAACTCCGGGTTGGCCAAGTCTTGCAGGCGGATCTCTTGGGTCATGCGGGTTCCAGGTCTTGCGGGCGAGTGTTTCGGGTCACGGGTTTTCCAGGTCGTCGAGGTCGGTCTCTGGGTCTTGAATCTTCAGGGCGCGGGAAGCAAGGCCACGATAACGCGTTCCCCTGCCTCATTTCCTTTCGGCGCAAGCCATCGGTACGCTCGGCGCACAAGCAGCGAGGAGGTCTTGATGCTTTCGCCTGACGAGTGTGAGCGCTTCGAGGAGGACGGCTTCTTGCGGCTTCCGGCTGCCTTTGGACGTCGCACGGCCGAGCAATGCTGCGACTTGCTCTGGAAGGCCTCCGGCCTCGACCCTCACGATTCGGCGACCTGGACCGAGCCCGTTGTGCGGGTCATGGCATCGACGGCGGCCCCGTTCCTGGAGGCTGCGAACTCTCCGAGGCTGTGTGCCGCTCTGGATGATCTCGTTGGACCAGGCCGATGGCTTCCCAAGAAGGGCCTCGGGACCTTTCCGCTCCGCTTTCCAAGCGAGACGGATCCCGGCGACGCAGGTTGGCACATCGATGGAAGCTTCGAAGGGGAAGGGGGGCTCCGGGTGAACCTTCACTCGCGAGGCCGGGCGTTGCTCTGTCTCTATCTTTTCTCGGACGTGGTTCAAGAAGGCGCCCCGACGAGAATTCGCGTCGGCTCCCATCTCGCGATACCGCCGCTCTTGCGGGATGCGGGAGACCACGGCCTGCTCGCATCAACGCTCGTCCCGCAGGTGAGTGACTTCGATCGGCTTCCCCTTGCCTGGGCCACCGGATCCGCCGGCGACGTCTATCTGTGTCACCCGTTTCTCGTCCATGCCGCGAGCTGGCCCCATCGAGGAGAATCGCCACGTTTCATCGGGCAGATCTCCACCGAGCCGAGGGTGCCCCTCTCTCTACGACGCCGACCCGAGGATGAGTCCCCGGTCGAACGGAGCATCCGCCGAGGGCTGGGTCTAGACCCGGAGAGCGCTACCTAGGCACGAGAGAGCCAAGGGCCCGCCGCCGCGCCCCCCATTCCGATCGAGCGGCTCGGGCCTTGATACCTCGGGAATACCCCGCGGAGGCTCCCGTGCTCATGTGCTCCCACCAGCCGACCGCCAGCGGCGAACTGCGACGAGCAAACCTATTCTCCAGCCTGGAGGTCCCATGTTTGGTCGCCGTGCCGACGCCACCCAAGTCCGCGATCTGTCGAGGATGAGGCGGTTCATGCCGTTCATCTCGCCTCGTCGCAATGATTCCCTGGTCTACTTCGACAGCGAGATCGAGGTGGACGCCGCCTTTCGGTTTCTGGAGGAGCGCAATCAGGCCAGGCCTGAAGATCGCCGGATGACGCTCTTCCATCTGTTCTTGCGCTCGATTACGACGCACTTTCGGGCGCGCTCGAACCTGAACCGTTTTGTTTCGGGCGGACGTCTCTGGCAGCGGCATGGGATGTGGGCGACGTTCAGCGCCAAGCAAGAGATTGTCGACGGGGCCAAGATGCTGACCGTCAAGCGGGAATTTCCCGAGGAGGAAAACCTCGAGGAGATGACGAATGCGGTTCTCGACTCCCTGACCCGGCGGCGAGGTGGCGAGGAGAACAGCAGTGACAAGGAGGTGAAGCTCGCGCTCGACCTGCTTCCGCCCTCCTTGATCCATCTCGTGATGAAGCTGCTTCACCTCGGCGACCATTTCGGGATGCTGCCGAAGTCGATGATCGACGATGATCCGATGTTTACCTCTGTCTTCGTGGCAAACCTTGGCTCTCTCGGGATGGACGCGGGCTACCATCACTTGTGGGAGCACGGGAACTGTCCCGCCTTTGCGACCCTAGGTGTCGTTCGCGAGCGCCATGACGGGAAGAGAGTGATGAACGTTCGATACACCTACGACGAACGCATCGAAGACGGTCTCTACGCTGGGATCACCCTCGCGGCGATCAAGGAATCCATCGAGAATCCAGAGAAGCTGCGCTAGGGATCTCGTCGCGTCTGTTGCGGGGCCGCGGCGGAGTGTGCTCTGCGCTGCTAGGTCAGTCGTTCGCGGATCTCGGCGACGGCATCGATGCCTGCCTCTGGCGACGCTGCGATCGGCATGATGTTGAAGAAGCGACATCCAGCCTCGGCGTAGCCCGAGAGGAATTCTGCCACCTCCGCCGCAGATCCATACGGGCTGTAGCGTTCGAATCGTTCGAAGGGCGTCCGGTAGAAGTCTTGCATGCCTTTGGCGAGGCGCGCCTTGGCGGTTTCCCGCTCGGAGTCGACGCCAACCCAAACCTGTAAGCCATGCTCGAACCTCTTCGGGCCGGCTTCCTCTTCCGCGTTTCGCCGGCCGTAGCGCGAGGCCTTCTCCGCGATCTGTTCTGCGACCTCGTTGAAACGGCGCGGCGAGCACCAGACGCCTAACCAACCATCGCCATAGCGCGCGGCCCGATCAACGGCGGCATCCGAGCGTCCCCCGATCACAATGGGGATCGGCGGGTTTGGCGCCGGGACGATCAAGGCTTGCTCGAATTCGAAGAACTCGCCGGACAAGCTGAAGGGCTTGCCCTGCAGCAACCCGAGCAGCGCTTCGAGAGACTCATTGGTTCGGCGGCCCCGGGTGCGAGGGTCTACACCGCAGATCTCGACCTCGTGGCGGTCTTCCCCACCGACGCCCACGCCCAAGACGAGCCGGCCGGGTGCGGCCTCAGCCAGACTGGCCAGTTGTCTGGCGACCGGGACCGGGTGCCGAAGAGCCAGAAGATAGACGCCAACCACGACGGTCAGCTGCGGCGCGAGGGCGGCGGCGGTCGCGGCCTGGATCAGTCCATCCATTCCGGCGCCGACGAAGAAGCTGACATGGTCCGCTACGAAGACGTGGTCGATTCCGACGTTCTCAATGCGCCCGAGCAGCTCGCGCCGACGCTGCATCGGCCCGGTCAACATATCCGCGCTGGCGAGAGTGCCTACGCGAAGTTCGCTCACAGTTGTCCCACGTCCGTCTCGAGACCTAACAAAAGCCGCCCGGTCAGCTCTAGTGTGCCGGTGGAGACCATCATGTGTTGAGTCGCGACGTGCACATCGCGGAAGATCCGCTGCAACGGCGAGGATCGGTACACCGAGGTACCGCCGCCCAGGTGGTACATCAGGTCGACGACTTGGGCCGAGGTATGCGTGGCATGGGTGGTCGCCAGCCGCACATTTCGACGGCTGTCGACGCTAAGCCCGTCACCCTTGCAGGCCTCTTCCCAGGCTTCTTCGATGGCCTCGTAGTAGAAGGCTCGGGCGGAGCGCCGCATGGCCTCGGCCTTGGCGACGTCGCTCTGGGTCGATGCACGCTGGGCCAGGGTACGCCCGCTCATGCTCGGCGTCTTGGCCGTGGCAAGGGTGACGAGTTCATCGATCGCCGCCTGAGCTAGGCCTAGCGAGACTGCCGCGATCCCCATCGCGAGCAAACCGAACTGCGGGAAGGCGTAGAGCGGCCGCCCGCGTAGTGCGGGATCGCCAACCCCGCCTACATGCAGCTCGGGGACGAACACATCGCGGACTTCGAAGTCTGTGCTTCCGGATCCGCAGAGCCCGGTGACATGCCAGGTGTCGAGGAGATCGACCTGGTCGCGGGGGACCAGAAACATTCGGGGTCGCGGCACGCCGTTCGGGAAGCTCTCGACCTCACCGTCGCGGACCACACGGCAGCCGCACAGGATCCAATCGGCATTCCTGGTGCCGGAGCCCCAGGCCCAACGCCCTTCGACCTGATAACCCTTGTCGACGGCGGTCGCGGTTCCCCTCGGTGCGAATACGCCGCAGAGAAGATGCTCTGGCGACGAGAAGATCTCACGGGCAGCCGAGGGTTCGAGGGAGGCGAGAACGGTTCCCGAGGTTCCGCCGATGAAAACGCACCAAGCGGCCGAACCGTCGCCTCGCGCCAAGGTTTCGATGCTGCGCATGGTCACATCGGGCGGCGCCTCGAGACCGCCATAGGCTTCCGGCACACAAAGGCGATAGAACCCCGCCTGTGCGAACTGCTTGGAAAGGTCGGCCGGGAGGTAGCGAGCTTCCTCGATCTCGTCCGCTCGCGCCTGCAAAATGGGAACGAAGGACTCCGCCTTCTCGATGACGCTCTCGCTCATCCGGCCAAGCCCAGACGGTTGGCGAGGTTGTTCCTCTGCATGTTCGAACTTCCTCCAACGATGGGCATGCCGAGAATGTCACGTACGTGCCGCTCCATATCATGCCCCTCACTGAGCCCGTAGGCGCCCATGATCTGCTGGCACGCCAGCACAATCTCGACCGCAGTCTCTGCAACGAAGAGTTTGGCCATCGACGTTTCCACGCTGCACGGCTCGCCGTCTTGGGCCAACCACGCCGCGTGGTAGAGCATGTGGCGACAGGCTTCGAGCTTGGTGCGGGTGTCGACCAGCCGATGGCGCACCGCCTGGTGCCCACTGATCGGCTTGCCGAACTGCTTGCGCTCCTGGGCATAGGCCCAGGCTTCCTCGACCGCGGCCTGGGCGATCCCGAACGTGACTGCGGTGATCTCGAGCTTCTCCACATCAAGGGCTCGACCAACCAGCATGTTCCAGCCGCGGTTCCAGCCCTCCTCGCCGCCGACCAGGGCCTCGATCGGAAGCTCCACGTTGTCGAAATTCACGTCCGAGGAAAGCGTGTAGCGGAGATTTACGTGATCGATCGCCTGCATGCTCAGGCCCGGCGCGTCGGTGGGCACGAGCACGAAGGAGAGATTGCGATGCCGCTCTTCTTCGGGGCCCGAGCGGACGAGGCAGTAGATCACGTCCGCGAAGTCGGCCCCGGTGCACCAGCGCTTGCTGCCGTTCAGAATGAGCTTGCGGCCGTCTTCGCTCTTGCGCGCGGTGGTCCGCACCGCCGCTAAGTCGCCGCCGACGTCTGCCTCCGAAAGGCCGTAGGCAAAGAGCATCTTGCCCTGCGCGAGTTTGGGGAGCAGTTCACGCTTCTGCGCCTCGGTGCCATTCTCGGAGATGTTGATCCCACCATAGAAGGCACAGTGGATGAAGGGACCGGCGGCAAAGCTGCCACCCCGACACAGCTCCTCGATCACCGCGACGGCGCCGACCAGGTCGCGCCCTTGGCCGCCGTAGGCCTCGTCGATGGTCAGGCCGCACACCCCGAGTTCGGCGAGCTTGCGAAAGAGCTCGGGCGGAAAGCGGTGCTCGCGATCCCAACGCTGGCGGGCTTCCGGCGGCATCTCGTTGGCGACGAAACGACGAAGGGCGTCCCGCAGTAGCCCGATGTGCTCGGGTTCGCGCAGCAGACTCATTCGAAGCTCTGGCCCCAACGGTCCGCGAACGCCATCTCGCCGACGGGCCGCCTGCGGATCGGCCCGTGGCCGCCCCGCACCGGATACCCGATCGGAATGGCGCAAGCGGTTCCCCACTCTTTGGGGAGTTCGAGGAGTGGGCGTATCTCTTCTTCGCACTCGCAGAGGAGCGTGGTGAGCGTGCAGCCAAGCCCTTCCGCACGACATGCCAGCATCAGGTTCTGGGCGGCCGGATACACCGAGCCTCCACCGACGACGGAGATTCGCTCGAGTCTGGCGTCGGTGATCGCCATCTCGGCCGGGTTGAAGCAGAAGATGATGACGGCCGGCGTCTCGGCGAAGTGATCCGCCAGGTAGTTACCCGCATCGAGCATGCCCTGGCTTTGGCGCGCAGCCGCCTCGGGCATGCCCTCCATTAGCTTCTGGTAGCCGCCGGCAAACCGCCTCCAACGCGCGGCATACAGCTCGCCGAGCTTCGCCTTGGCTGCGGCATCTCGTACCACCACCATCCGCCACGGCTGCCGGTTCCCGCCGCTCGGAGCCCACGTGGCGGCCTTCAACACCCGGTCCATGACCTCCGCGGGTATCGGATCCGGTTTGAGACGCCGGACCGCACGCAGCGTGGACATGGCTTCGAAGAGCTCGATCTCACTCATCAGGACCTCGTTGGTTTTCGACAAGTCCGACCTTGTGCATCCGGACCTGATCTGATTTCGGCAAGTCCGACCTTGTGCATCCGGACCTGATTTGATTTCGGCAAGTCCGACTTCGTTGATCCGGACCTTGTTTGATTTCGGCGAATCGGATCCCGTCGATCCGGACTCGGCTTGATTTCTGCGGATCCGATCTCGTTGATCCGGACCTCGCAGTGCCTGCGAAGTCGATCTCGCTCCCCGGAGCCTTGGAGTGGAACGGTTTTAGCGCCCCTTGAAATCGGGAGCGCGTTTCTCGGTCATCGCGGCCAGAGCTTCCTCGTGGTCTTCGCTCTGGAAGGTCACGATCTCGAGGGCGGTCGACGTATCGAAGGCCACGTTCAGCGCAGCCTTCACGCCTTTGTTCACAGCCTGCTTGGTGTAGCGAATCGCCAAGGGAGCGCCGTCGGCAAGACGGCGGGCGAAGGCTCGCGACTGATCGATCAACTCAGCGTCGGGCACGACGAAATTGACGAGGCCGATGCGCTCCGCCTCGACCGCCGGAACCGGGTCTCCCGTCAGCAGGTACTGTTTGGCCCGGGCCGGCCCCACCGCGGCCGGCCAGATCGCCGCACCGCCGTCCCCCGCCACGATGCCCACACGCACGTGGGGATCGGCCAGGGTTGCGCTTTCGGCCATGAAGATCGTGTCGCAGAGCAGGGCCAACGAAGCGCCGAGTCCGATGGCGTGGCCGTTCAGCGCGGCCACGATCGGCAACTCCACCTCGAGCAGATCCCAGATCATCTGCTTGGCGTCCCGCCGCAGGTGCTCCAGCTTGTCGAGGCCCTTCAAAGTCTCGAACCAGGCAAAGTCACCGCCCGCGCTGAAGGCTCGACCTGCGCCCGTGAGCAGCACTGCCCGCGCCTCGTCCTCGCGTTTCAACTCGCGGAAGAGTCGGGTGAGCTCATCGTGCATCAACTCGTCGACCGTATTGAGCTTACTCTCGGGATGATCGATGGTGATCTCGAGGACGCGCTCGTTTCGTTCGATCCGCAGGGCGCGATAGTTCTCGTCGCGGGGGCCACTCATCCGGCGTAGCATGCCACACCTGATGCCGACGGACGCAGAGGAAATTCGACAGCTCATCGACGAACGCGCCATCCGTCGCGTGCTTCACCTCTACTGTCGAGGGATCGACCGGATGGATCGGGCCCTGGTCGCGAGCTGCTACCACGCAGGCGCGACCGACGAACATGGCAGCTTCTCGGGTGGCGTCGAGGAGTTCCTCGATTGGTCGTTCCGGCTACTCGAACGCTACGCGCGAACCCAGCATTTCCTGGGCAGCACGCTGGTCGAGTTCGGCACGACTGGCGTGGCGCGCGCGGAGAGTTACGGCGTCGCAGTCCACGAGACACCGAGCGGGCCGCCGGAGCTCAACCTGACCACGGGGTTTCGATTCATCGATCGCTTCGAGGCTCGGGACGACGGTCCTTGGCGGATCGCGCGAAGAGTCGCGACCACCGAGTGGGTGCGCCGCACATCGCCCGAGGACCAGTGGCCGATCGCAGAGACCCTCCGGTCAGGTCGCCGGGATCGATCGGATCCCATCTATGAACCCTTCTGACCTTTGGTTCGGATCCCCATCTGGAAGATGACCGAAGTCAAGTTGCCGTGTTTGGGCGCTGTCCCTAACAAGATCGCGTGGCTAGCCGAAGTTTCGAGCGCAAGGTCGAGACCGTTAAGGGCGACGATTTCAGAACGCACGTCGAGTACATCGTGGTCGGCCAATGCGCGGAGTGCAGCTTTCAGAATCACGGTTCGACGGGTCGCCTAGCGTCGGAATCGCACCCCCCTCACGCCTAGCACCTACCCGCCGAACAGCAGCCGCAGGTAGCTGCGGAAATGGAGGATTTGCTGCACGAGGATTCGTTGATCGCCGAGCACGCGGGACATCACGATCCCGCCTTCGAGTAGCGAGACGAAGTGGTCCCCGAGGTCAGCTGGATCGACCGTCTCAACCATCTCGTACTTCGCCAAGGCCGGCTGCATGCGCTCGGCGAAGATGTTGCGCCAGCGCAGCGCGCCGGCGGCGGCCATCTCGCGGACAGCCGGGTCGAACTGCTGGCTTTCGTAGGCGAACGAAGCGATCAGACAGCCCGGGTGCACGCTCGGCAGGTCGGCCATGGCCTCGGCGTAGAGCTTCAGAAAGACGAGTACCCGCTGGAGCGGGTCGTCCACCAGCTCGTCCGCGCGTTCGACGATCGCTGAGTAGAAGATCGCATCCTGCTCCAGGTAACGCTTCATCAACGCACGGGCGAGGTCGGCTTTGCCACGGAAGTGGTAGAAGAACCCGCCCTTCGTGATGCCCGCCGCATCGATGATCTCGTCGATCGGCGTCCCGGAGAAGCCTTGTCGCAGCACGATCTCCTGCGCAGCGTCGAGGATGCGGATGCGAGTGTTGGCGCCCTTGCCCATGCCTCAAGGTTACCGACCAAGGAGTCGGTTCGCTGGTCGCTTTTGTATGCCGAGTTCACCGGTTCTGGGAACAGACCAACCGTCCAGTTTCCGGCATTCGGAGCACGAAATAATGCGCAAAAGATCACCTAAGTGATTGATCTGTCGAGGTTTTATGAAAATCACCACAAGTTCACTGGTCGACACGGTACAAGCCTCTAGCCTGGAAAGAACTAGTGAGTCGGTTTTTCCGACTCCACATACGAGGTCACTCATGCCCAGTTTCTCCGATCTGCCCACCCCCTTAGAACTCCTTCTCGATCCGGTCTCCTTGGTGATATTCGCATTGTACGGCGCCCTGGCGCTGTGGGAGCGGTTGGCGCCTGGCCGCTCGCTCCCACCGGTGCGCGGCTGGGTCGCGCGCGGGCTCGCGTCCATCGCGGCGTACTTCTATCTCTCGTCGTACCTGCCGCTCATGTGGGACGGCGCGGTCGCGCGCTACCAGGTGTTCGACCTGACGGCCTTCGGCCTGTTCGGAGGCGCGGCAGTGGGCCTGCTGGCGTACACCCTCGTCACCTACTTCTGGCACCGGGCCATGCATCACTCGAAGCCGCTCTGGCGGGTATTCCACCAGATGCACCACAGCGCGGAGCGCGTGGACACCTACGGCGCCTTCTATTTCAGCCCGATGGACATGGTCGGCTGGACCGTCATCGGCAGCCTGGTGATGGTCGGGGTAATCGGCGTGACGCCTGAGGCGGCCACGACCTTCCTGCTGGCCACCGCCTTCCTCTCGATCTTCCAGCACACGAACATTCGCACGCCCCAGTGGCTCGGATATCTGATCCAGCGCCCCGAGAGCCACACGGTGCACCATGCGAAGGGAATCCACGCCTACAACTACAGCGACCTTCCTATCTGGGACATCGTGTTCGGCACCTTCCGCAATCCGGTCGGGTTCGAGCACGAGACGGGCCTGCACCGCGGAGCGTCTGCACGGGTGTGGGAGATGCTCACATTCCAAGACGTGAGCGCGGCGCGCCCGGCCAAGGCTGCACTGGAACCCACCGAAGGCGAACGCTTCGCGGCCTAGCCCGTGGGCGGCCAGCGTCGCGAGGGTGGTGGCGGACGGCGCAATGCCTCCCCGCTCCCTCGCGGCGCAATGCACGGCTTGAAAGTGGGCGAAACGGAAAGTCCTTCACCGACTAACATGCGGACCCGTTTAGTCCCCGTAAACCGAAATCACCGAACCCCGTGCGGGCGGGTCCGTATCGTTTTCGATCGATCGATGGCGCGCCCGAATCGCGTCCCGATAGGCGCCGTCTGTCTGGATCCAGAACTGGCCATCGACGATCGCCGCCAACACCAGTTCGGCCACGGCCGATGGCTGTTTCGCCGTCGAGTAGAGGGATTCCATCACGCCTTCGATGGCGGCGCGCTGTTCGGGGGTGAGTTCGGCCGAGGCGCCTTCCTCGTTCTGCAATTCTTTGGGCCGATTGCGATCGGATTTATGGATCTGGGTCGCGACGACGCCCGGGCACAAACAATGGACGCGCAGCTTCGATTGGGCTTCGGCCAGCTCGCTGAAGAGTCCTTCCGCGATGCTCACCGCCGCGTGCTTCGTGGCGTTGTAGGGAAGCGTGCCGGGAAAACTCGTGAGACCTGCGACCGAAGCTGTGATCACGATGTGGCCCGCGTCCCGGCGCCGCATATCGCCCAGGAACACACGTAGCCCGTGAATGATTCCGTAGAGGTTGACATCGATGGCCCATTTCCAATCGTTGGTGGAAAGCTGATCGGTCTGGCCCCCTCCGCCCGCGACTCCGGCGTTCAGACACAACACATCGACGCCACCGAAACGCTCTTGAGCCGCGCTTCCGAGATGGTCCATGTCGCTCTCGCTCGCGACATCGGCCTGAACCGCCAGCACCGTGGCACCGAGTGCTTCGACCTGCTCGGTTGCCACTTTGAGCGCGCTCGCTTCGACATCGGAAAGCACGATGTTCATGCCCTCGCGCGCGAAACACTCAGCCATCGCCAGGCCCATGCCTGACGCACCGCCCGTGATCACCGCGGTCTTGCCCTCGAAACTCTGCATCGATGTCCCCTCTATGGCTCCCTGGCTCTCACGAGAGAGTCGCCCCATGCCACCCAAAGCGCATCCATCTTTGAGGGATCTGTGGCAGCACTCTCGGCCTCCTGCGATACTAGAACTAGTATCATAGTTGCGAACACGATCCCCCTCTAGCCAGGAGCCCCACCGATGTCGATCACCGACGGCCTCGATCTCGTCAGCTCACATTCCTACGCGAACAAGGGCGTTCCGCACGATCTCTGGACTCGCCTCCGCAGCGAATCCCCCGTCCACTGGTGCAATCCGCCCGGCTTCGAGCCGTTCTGGGCGATCACCAAGCATGCGGACATCTGCGAGATCTCGAAGCAGCCGGACATTTTCTCCTCGGCGGATGGGATTGCGATGATTGGGCAGGTCGAGGAGGAGCAGATTCGCAGCCAGAATCAGGGGTTCGGGGCGATGCGGGTCATCATCGAGATGGATCCGCCCGAGCACCGGAGCTACCGCAACGTCACCAGCCCGGTCTTCACACCCCGGGCGATCAAAGCCATGGACGCGGTTATCCTGACCAGCGCCCGCGAGGTCGTCGACCGGCTCGCAGGCGAGACCGGGGAGGGCGAGTGCGATTTTGCCAATGACGTGGCCGCCGCCCATCCGCTGCGCATCCTCTCGACCATGTTAGGCGTTCCGCGAGAGAGTGAGCCCGATATCCTGCGCCTCACCAACCAGCTCTTCGCCTCCGATGATCCGGATCTTCAGCGCGAGGGCGAGGACCGGAGTCAGGCCCTCGCCGCGCTGGGCCTCGAGCTCTATCAGCTCTTTGACAAGATTATCCAAGACCGGCGCGCGAACCCGCGCGAAGACCTGGCGACCCTCCTGGCCAACGGCCAGATCGACGGCGAGCCGATGGGGATGATGGAGACCCTCGGCTACTACCTGATCACTTTCAGCGCCGGACACGACACCACGAAGAATGCACTGGTGGGTGGCATGAAGGCCTTCCTCGAGAATCCCGACCAGTTCGAGAAGCTCAAGCACAACCCCGAGCTGCTCGACGCCGCGGTGGAAGAGGTCGTCCGCTGGACGTCGCCGGTCAACCACATGAAGCGGAGGCTCACTCGAGACTACGAGCTGCGCGGGCAGAAATTTCGGGCCGGAGATTGGCTGGCGATGTTCTACGCCTCCGCGAACCGCGACGAGGAAGTTTTTGAAGCGCCCTTCGAATTCCGCATCGATCGCAGCCCGAACCGCCACCTGGGCTTCGGCATCGGCGAGCACTTCTGTCTCGGCGCCAACCGTGCGCGGCGCTCGCAGCGCGCAATTTGGCACGAGCTGGCGCAGCGAGTTGAGTGGGCGGAGCTTGCGGGGGAACCGGAGCAGATCCATTCCGCGTTCGTCGTTGGGCTAAAGAAGCTGCCAATGCGCTACCGCATCCGTCTCTCAACTCGGGCGACTGCAGCCTAACATGACAAAGAGCGGCGAAGATTCCGAACTTCATGGTTCGGCTCTCCTCAGGGCATGGCCGAGATCGCAGACGGTCGAAAATCGTCTACTGTTGGCGAGTCTTAATTAGGCTCATAGTTGAGGCTTGCTCTACCATTGAATGAGGCAGGAGTCTGCAATTCGCCTCGAGGGGTTCACCCAAAGAGGAGCGGTGAATGCCACGTTGAAGCGGCGCGAAGAGACCTTCGGGAATCGCTTCGGTCTGAGGCTGGGCCGGAGCGAAAGTTCGGATCAGACAGAGACCGACAACAAGGAGATTGAGATGGCATTTTCAGGCAAGGTCGCACTCATCACCGGCGGCGGAAGTGGCATGGGCCGACTCGCCGCGCGCAATCTCGCCGCACAGGGCGCACTGGTCGCCGCCCTCGATGTGAACGTAGACGGGTTGAAGGAAACCTCTGACGGTCACGACGGCATTCTGACGATACCCACCGACGTCACCGACCCCGCCTCGGTAGAGAGCGCCGTGCGACGCTGTGAACAAGAGCTCGGGCCCATCGATCGCGTCTACAACGCGGCGGCGATTATGCCTACCGGCCTGCTCATGGATCAGGATCTTTCGGTCATCCAGAAGATCATGGACATCAACTACGGCGGCGTCGTTAACATCACCAAGTTCGCACTGCCGCGAATGCTCGAGCGCGGCCGCGGCGACTTCATCAACTTCGCGTCGATGGCCGGCTGGATGCCGATCATGTATCTGGGCGCGTACAACGCGTCGAAGTTCGCGGTAGTGGCGTTCGCAGAAGTGCTCTACCACGAGAATCGGAACAAGGGCGTTCGCTTTGCCTGCGTGTGCCCGCCGCCGGTTGCCACGCCTCTGCTGAAGCAAGCCGAGGACAACGTGTGGCCGAAGACCTTCGATACGGCTCCTGCGATCGAGCCCCAACAGGTGCTCGACGCCATCGAGGTCACCCTTGAGAAGGACACCTTATGGGTGTTCCCCGGTCGGGGCACCAAACTTGGTTGGCGCGCACGCCTTTGGTTCCCTCGGCTGATGTGGAAGATCGTGCACCGGACCGAAGGGTTCTAGGGCGATCGTGGCCGACACCAACGGACCGAATTCTTGCCAACGAAGTCTGGCATCTGGAGATCTCCATGACTGAGCCCTCTACGACATCCGAACCCATTCTCTTGGAAGAAACCGGGAATGGGGTCCGGATCCTCCGGATGAATCGGCCGGAAGTGAAGAATGCGCTCTCGAACGACCTGACTAGGGCGCTCATTCGCAGTCTTGAAGAAGCGGGCGCTGACGCAGAGGTTCGGGTTGTCGCCCTGACGGGGGTTGGCAGCGGATTTTGTTCGGGTGCAGACCTCAGCCCGAGAAAGCCCGGAGATCCCAAGCCCGATTCCGTTGAGCCAACCGCGGACCTCGTGGTTCAGCTGGTCACCGAGATGCGAGTGACGTGCGAGAAGCCCGTCATCGCGGGCATCAACGGCATCGCGATCGGGGCGGGGCTCGCGCTCGCCATGTGTGCGGACATCCGCATGGCCAGCTCCGCAGCCCGCGTTCATCCTGGCTATGCACGGGTCGGAACTTCGCCGGACTGCGGGCTCTCATGGACCTTGCCTGCGGCCATTGGACGCGAGCCGGCGATGCGATTCTTTCTCGAGCCCAAGATGCACGACGCGGACGCGGCACTCGCACTCGGGATTGTGGGTGAAGTCGTCGAAGCCGATAGCTTCGATCAGGCCTTTGTCGACTACTGCGAGAAGATCGCCGAAGTCGCACCGCTTGCCGCTACCCAGACGAAGCGCCTGGTCTCACGGGTCGGGCTCCCCGATGACCTCGAAGCTCATCTGCGCGACGAACTTACGTACGCAGCGGCGGGGCTGACGAGCGAGGATGGCCGAGAAGCCAGGCGCGCGATGCGCGAGAAGCGCAAGCCCGTCTTCGGCGGACGCTAAGCGCCCCAGGACCGGACCTCTAGATGACCGATTCACCGGCGGTCACCCCACCCCCACGACGCGCCGGGCTTTTGCAACGATGGGAATGCCCTATGGTCTTGCCTGTCCCAACTCAGCCGTACCATCCAGCCTGACCGCTCAGAGGAACCATGACTTACCGACGACTCGTGACTTTCCTTACCGTTTGCCTGTTGACCAGCGGATTCGCTGCCTCCGCGAGCGCGACCTTCGACTTCAGTTTCACAGCACAGTGCGACGACTGTGCGTTCACCGGCAGTCCTTCTGACCCCGGCTTCGATCCCCTCGGTGACGGCTTGTTCGAAAGCGTCTCGGGGACGCTGCGTCTCACGGACATTGCGCTCGACGCCAGTGGCTTCATTCAGGTCGATAGCAACAACTTCGATTCCTTTACCTACAACGGTTCGAGTCTGATCAATCCCTTCACCTTCGATGAAGCCTTCATCATCCGCGGGCTCCTTTCGCCTTCCGGCCAGGTCCAGGCCAGCGAGGCACTCCGACTCGAGACCAGCGACGGCTCCGGTGGCGCGTTCGACTTCCCGAACTTCTGCACCGCTCTCGGGCAGCAGCTCTTTGGCGGCTGCTCCGGCATTGGCATTGTCAACATTGATCTCGCCAGCGACGGCACCTGGTCCATCTTCGGATCTCAGCCCTTTGATGAAGGGGTAGGCGGTCAGCTTGCCGCCGTGCCCGAGCCTGCCAGCCTCGTCTGGATCGGCGCGGGTCTGGTCAGCCTCGGATTCGCTCGACGACGAGCAAGCCGCTAGGGGAAGGCCCGATCCCGGACATCGGGCGATAACCCGCTTCGAGATACGAGCGGTTCTCGGGCCAGGGCGATGCGGTTCTCGAGTCCGATCGACCCGACCCGGCCGGCCGGCGCCCCTTCCATCTGATGGGTGCGAGCCTCGGCGCGACGACAAGCCGCGGAACGGTCTGAAGAAAGCGCAGCTAGCTGGTCTTGGAACCTGCGTTTCCCTCTCGCTGAGGCGTCCCGCGCCGCGGCGGTTACGAGGCCATCGGCAACCCAACCGTCCTTTGCGGTCCGGCCACCCACACCGGTGCACTCACCCTGTGCCATGCTGGAGCTACCGTCCGACCTACCTCGTTACTTTCTTCCGGAAGGAGAGCCGATGGATCGCGAAGCCTGGATCGAGCTGCCGACGGAAAGCGACCTGGGTTGGAGTACGGAAGCGGGGGGCGGCTACGACTTCAGCGTCCTGCCCGCGATGGGCCGACTGATCATGGCCCACCCGGGAATCGGGCCGGCCTTCGTTCAGCTTCTCGCCACGGTCATGTTCGGGCCCGGATCCCTCTCGCGGTACGAGCGCGAAATGCTGGGCGCGGTCTCGGCGGCGGCTCAGGATTGCTTCTACTGAACCCAGTCCCACGCAGAGTTTCTGCGTGTCGAAGGTGCGAACCCTGAACTGGTCGACGCCATCAAACGCCGAGCATGGGACGAAGTAGCCGGGCTCGATGAACGAAGCCGGGCACTCTGCACGATCGCTGACAAATTGAGCGCAACACCAACCCGCATCCTGGAATCAGATTGGGCGCCTCTGCGCCGCCTCGGGTTCGACGATCAGGCCTGTCTCGAGGTTGCGCACATCGTGGGTATGTTCAATCACCTCACCCGCCTCGCCGACGGCCTCGGCCTGACTCTTGATGCAGAGGTACTGCGCGCTTCTCGCGGCGGCACACCGATCGAGCGAGTCGGACCGAGCGACTCTCCGGTGAAATCCGAGGCGTAGGCTCACGCGCCAGCGATCAGGACGCTTGGGAAGTGGGCGCGCCGGCAGGTGGCGCAGAGCTGGACCGTCACGCAGACGCTGAAGGCCGGCAGTCTCGCACTCAAGGACCAGCCGGGCGACCAGGAGGCCGTGACCTACGAGAGCACCTTCTGCTTCGAAGGCCTCGGAGACCTGGTGATTCCAAGCGCGAATCTTAAGCGGGCCCTATCAGCCCTGATCGAGATCCGCTTCAAGCCGGCGCCCGAACTCCTCGAATCTCTCCAGCCCTCCCGCTGCCTCGGCTCGAGCCCAGCGTCGGATACGCGGCAGGTTCACCGGGTGGAGGGCCGCGACACGGACCGCCTGCTCCAGGCATTGGGGATCCGCGTTGTAGATGTACCAGGTGAGTCGATCCATGACGCACTCTGTCGGGTGCAGGAGTCGTAGGACACCCGTGGCCGTCTCGCGTTGCGCAAACGCGTGAACAGTCTCGTTGCCAACGGCGACGGGGCCCTGCGGAAACTCGACCCAATAGGGACTGCGCGGATGTACCCAGTGCCGTTGCTGGCGTTCGAACCCCAAGGACCGCATCGCGTCGTCCACCCTGCGTGCGAGCCCCGTCGAAATGAAGTCGAGGTCGTACGATGTGAACTCGTTGTCCGAGTAGATGGAGACCGCTGCACCGCCGGAGAGGACGACCGAGATGCCGGACTGTTCGAGCGTCTCGCAGACCCGTGCAGCAACTTCCTCGAGCGGCATGCGCTCGTCGATCTCCGGCCGTGTCAAAGAGGCTTACCCGCACGGCGAGGCCGGCGTGGTCGCGATCTTCCTGGATATACGCAAATGTTGCGCCGGCAAACCGAACGAGCCGGCCGCCGTCGTCCAGATGACGGTCAATCGCGGAGGTGTCGAGGGGTTCGTCGAGCGGGAAGGGGTAGTGATCGCGCCTGGGTTCTGTGGCAAATTGACCAATTACCGGTGCCAAAACGAGTTCAGGCCGCACGCGATAATATTCACCAGGCGGTGCAGCAGCATCGTGCCTTTTTCGAGCTGCAAAAG
>JAVJHY010234334.1:0-21628 GCA_035593235.1 Phascolosoma agassizii
AGAATTTGCGAGCCGATGCCAATTAGTCCTTCTGTATATTGATCCGTGTTCCCTTTCAATTCCGGAAACGTATTATATCCATCCGCGTAAAAGACCAAATCGTTCTTTCCTTGCGCCGCTTGCTCCAAATGCGACACTAGTTTTTCTTCAAGTTCTGACTCAAGGGCATCAAGTTGGGCGTACAATTTCGCGCGAGATACCATAACGATCGCTGAAGAAACCTAACGTTGGGATAATTCACCGCCAAACGAGCCAGACTGGAGCGGTAACTTAAGGAGAACGCTGCCGACAGTTAGGGTGAACTACTTGTTAAGAAGAACCATCACATTTTTAGCCGTTCCTTCTTCCGGTCCATTGCATTTCCAACGTCCTAACAACTACAGGCTGGTTATTCAACATTTCCACGTCGCAGTCGGAAATGATCTACGCTTAAACAAGACCTTCTGAAGCTAACCACTGGCACGTGTCCTTGACCATTTTTTCCAGTGGAACCGACTGGTACCCGAGCTCTTGTTGAGCTTTCGTATCATCAACTTTTATCCAGTTCGTGAAAATCTTCGCCATTTCGGGCGTTATTCCCGGTTCCTTGCCTTGAATTCGGGCAACGACCGGTACGATTCTCGAAACAATGTTCAGGAACATCGATGGCAACGGTTTGCTTGGTACCTTGCCACCTACCTCTTTCTGGATTGCCTCTACGACCTCTTGATAACTAACCGGCGGCCCCCCTAGCATATACCGATCTCCGGCCTTCCCATTTTCAGCTGCCGCGAGAAGTGCTTTCGCCACCTCGGACACGTGGCAAAAGCTTCCACCGCCGTTTCCCACGCCTGGAAATTTACTGTCTCTAATCATGAATACCACTCGGGCCCAGCTTGCTTGGTCAAATGGTCCCAAAATGTTCGCGGGGATCACGATAACGGCGTCAAGACCTTTCGCGATACCCCGCTTCAACTCATCTTCAGCCATCGCTTTTGTTCGAAAATAATTGATGCCCGAGTCCTTGGCATTAGACGGCGTTTGTTCGTTTATCACCTCATCGTGGATGCCGGTCGCTGCCATCGAAGAAACATGGACTAGTCGCTTGCAACGCTTCGCTAACGCTACTTCGACAACATTTCTTGTTCCTTCTACGTTGTCTCTTGTCTGTTGCGCATTTTTAGATGAATCGAAATTGGTGTTTGCGGCTGCGTGGAAAATAACATCAAGGTCATCAGGTACTGCTGCCGCTAGTGAGATCGGATCGGTTATGTCTCCTTCGACCATCCTAGCGCCTAGCTGTTTCGCGTATTTCGTATTCGACGTTGGTCTGTGCAGCGCCAACGTGTTCCAGTCCTTCGTGTTAAGTAGCTGGAGAAGGTTTAGGCCGACGAATCCGGTGGATCCCGTAATGAGCGCGGTTTTAGCCATAGTGAGCTCCTTTCGAAAGTCGCGAGTTGGAAACGCCTGTGACGGGTTTCCCACTGTTCCGTCTAACGTTAGGGTTAATCGCAGACTACGGCAAGCTTTTTCGTGGCGCCCTCTATAAACTCCCACCAGATTGGAATCATCCGCCACAAAATCGAAAACTTGATCGGGATCGGCTGCGACCTGAGTCGATACCGAATTCATCCGCCACGCGTTCTACGAAGCTACCTCTACAGAGAATCGTTGGCGGCATTGGCCAAATCCCCTCGGTGTGCCGAACATTGCAGCCACATTAGATTCGGAACCGATCTTCTCTAAACGCTTGAACACTTCCCCACCCGGATCGAAAGCATTTCTTATGCGGCTGATACTTACGCACTCCGGAAACGCACGAAGATTGTTCAGCCAACATTCGCCCATTAGGTCAGATGCGTGCGCGCCCGAATCCGGCACGTACCAGCGAGCCAGGCCAGGGTTATGAGTGAAAACCGTGACTGTCCAATGGCCCGCGTCATATCGACAGGTGTTGAGCGATGGTGCTGTTTAAGAATTTCGCATTACCAGGGTCGATTCCGAAACCAGCCCAATGCCCCCAGTTCGATTCGATAATAGCTAAGCGAGCATCGGCAATTGCATTGCATTCGCGGATCGAGTCCTCTACTGGGAAATAGAGATCCGTGTCGCATGGCATAACTAGAACGGACGCTCTCACGGTTGCCAACGCCGCAAGGTGGTCACCGTCGAACACCGAAGCGGCACCAACGTTATGACTTTTCCATGTTTCGAACTGGGAAAGCAGATCGTTGGCGTCACGTTGATAGAAAAATTCGTCCAGTACTTCTTCCAAAAACGCTTCCTTTGTATTGCAGCCAAGCGTTCGCCACCCTTCTTCTCGATACCAACCTGCGCTCATCCCCCACCCGGCGTAAGCCCGCGACATCGCCTTTAGACCTAGCCGCGGCGGGCTCGCGTATTGCCCGGCACGCCAATCGGGCGAAGCCTTTAGGGCCGCGGCTACGCCGTCGAGAAATATCTCCGTGTACGGCGTGGTGCAGGCATGCCCACACCACGCAATAATTTTCTCGACCTGTTTAGAATAGCTAACCCCCCATTGGAACGCCTGTTGCGCCCCCATCGAGAATCCGCAGACTGCTAGGACGCTTGATAGATTCCATCTTTGTTCGATCAACAGCTTTTGCGCCGCGACATTGTCGGCAATGGTGACTACCGGAAAATCTGGTCCGGATTGGATCGCCGCCGCGTTACTCGGTGACGACGACACGCCACTTCCGAAAAGCGCGGTCGAGATAATGAAATACTTAGACGGATTCAGTGCCTTATCATCTCCAATAAGAAATTCGTAGGTTTCGGTGCCCGACGCCACAGGAGAACATAAGATGATTGCGTTACTTCGATCGCGATTTAGTTGACCATACGTACGAAACGCGATTCTTGCGCGCGATAGTGATTCGCCGCTCGTTAAAGAAAATCCATCTACCTCGAAAATTTCGTCATCCATGGGAATATTCCTACTCCTCAAATTCCAACTACGCATCCAACGTAGCGTTCACCTATCTGGTACGCCGTACATTTAACATCAAAAAAACCACCGCATTGGAAAACATACTGCAGCGACTCGTTTGTGGCGTGTTGTCCACATAAACAAAGGTCGTGATAGGTGGACTAGTATCCGATCCTAATTCGATAGTCGATCCGTCGTACCTATTTCCGTCGCAACTCAATTACTGGGATCACACGTTCGGTGCGCGCTTGGTACTCAGCGAACGGCGGCAACGCTTTACAAATGCTTTCGTACAAGTTGTCCCGATCGCTCCCACTTGTTACCACGGCATTGGCGTTAAAACTTTCTCCGTCTTTTTCCACGCGAACATCAGGGTTGGCTACAAGGTTGTGAAACCAAGGCGGGTTCCGTTTTGCCCCGCCCATTGACGCAATTATTAAAAGGCGACCGTCCGCCTCGTGGTAGGCCAATGGCACAGATCGCTTCTTACCTGTTTTCGCCCCGACAGTCGTGATGATTAATCCGGGAAGATCGTGCAACTCACCGGGTACTTTGCCATTGTTTGTCCTTAACGCTTCCATAAACCTCTCGTTAATTCGATTGGTTTCTCCGGAAGAGGAGTTCCAGTTTTTCGAGCCTGGACCATCGTCTGCAAGTACTTCGCTGGTAAGCTTCTGCAAATCCGCCCAACGAAGGTCGTCTTTTTGATCAGACATTGTTCCTCCTTTGCGCATTAGCGCAGGTTGTTCACACCCTATTGGCTTACACAGTATCGTGCTAATAAAACTTCTACACGCACCTCTTCGCAATCTAACCTTGCACTCACCGGTACAATTTAGCAAAAATTGGCTGGCTGGCAGCACGGAGGGCAAGTCGACCACGTCGTTAACTCGCACCCCGGCTTTCTCAAGCGTTTAGTTCTTCAACACGAGGCAGGGAGTCACGATAACGAGCGAGTAGTCCTGCCGCTACGACGAGCACTATACCCGTACCCGTAGCGGTGCTCGGAATGTAATCAAAAAGAAAATACCCAACGGCAATGCCACCAACAATTTCGAGGTAAACGAGCGGAGCCAGAACGCTGGCTAGCGAGCGTTTGAACGCCTGTAGAATTGCGAAGTGGCCTATCGCCCAAATCACGCCAGCAACAATCATTAGCGCACCATCGGACCATCGAATCGGCGACCAGAAATACCACGCAACGGGTAGCAACAGCATCGACCCTAGACCACATTGGAACACCAGCGTAACAATTGCCGGCACGGTTCTCCCTGCTTTTCGAGTTAGGACTAGAAAGAGCCCGAACACTACGCCCGACGCCACGGCGTAAATCATCCCGACGTCCATCGTAGCTCCTGGCCGTACGATAATCAGAACGCCGATAAACCCCAGCATCACAGCGAAGAATTGGATAATCGATATGCGTTCACCCAGCAATACTGCGGCAAAAACCATCGCAGCGATTGGCGCCACGAAATATGCCCCAAGTGCATCGGCCAACGCGACCGTAGATATCGCGAGGAAGTAGAGGGTAACCGCCAGCACGTGTAGTGCACTGCGGATCGAAGGCGACACGATTTCGTCGCGCTGTAATCTGTATCCTTTAGACAGAATCAGCATGGTAGGTGTAAATATAATAGCGCCCGTTAAGAATCGCGCCCAATTTAAAAATAGTATCTCGTAGTCTTCGCTCAATATTTTGACAATGCCGTCCGACATCGGGATCACGAACATCGCGAACGCCATTAAGAACATACCTAAGTAGTTTTCTCTTGCCGTTTGCGATTTCATCTGCGCAATCTAACGGCTGAATAACCCGGCCGTTACTGAGTACTCCCTATTAGCCACAAGATAAACGCAGCTGCAACGAAGTGTTCTGTAGCACGCCTTCTAAATCCCTTGGTTTCGTACCTGTTGCACTTCGAATGGAAACCTAGGCAACGCTCGCACTGGCTGGGAGATATCGAATCATCAATCGAACCATTGGAATTCAAAGCTCCTGATCTCGATAACATCCTGCACTTCTCCGTTGGCTGATACCTGCGTTCGAGACGTTACCTCTACTTTTCCCGGTTTCAATGTCCGCGAACCGACAAAAGCGCGTACCTGATCGTGGTTCCTAAACTCCTCTACTCCCTGGTTAATTTGATCCACGCTCACCGCCCCGTTGCTCAATTCTGGTATGGCTGCCGAAATAGCAAGTAAGAGGATGACGTTAAGAACTACTGATTTCATGATTGATCAATCTGCATGCGATTCTTTTTCAGCACCTACCATTGCGATAACCGGTCCGATATGGTCCCGTTGGAAAATGCACCCCGCGACGTTTGTGGAAAGCGGATACTCAAGGCTAAGTAACTAAGATCACGTCTGCATCGTGTACCGTGGCCACCACAACTTTCCAACCGGCCGACGTTTCTAACAACGTATATGTCGCGCCAAACTTTTCCAGTAGCTTGTCGTTCTCCCCCAACCTTCTCCATACCGTCGCGGCTACTGCCAATTTAGAACCCAGAAATTTAATGTTGCAGAGATCCAACGCAGAACGCGTAAATCCGCTCGCCCTCAAGTCCTCAATCATGGGTCCAAAAGCATTTTTCGTGTCTTGTAGAGACTGGGCTACGAAAACCGAATCATGATGCACGAACGTATGCTGGGGATTAAAGAAACTAAGCCAACGGTCTACATCTAGCTGAGAGAACGACTCAGCGATTCCGTCGACGACTGCCTGGACGTCTTGCTCTCTCGACATGGTAAATTTCTCCAGAAAAGTAAGGAAATCGATCGATAGTGACTAGCGCTCGAACTCAGCGGCGTGCGAGTGATTCTGAATGCACACTGTTGTGCGCGCCTAAAGCGACAAGGGTGCACGTGTCCGACGGTAACAAATTGTGAGGCGGCACTTTATAATTCATGTGCCCACTCGCAAGGAGATAGATTTTATGCCTCGATACACCGTGGATTCGCGCCATTCGAATTTATCGTGAACCAGCTCGACATTTGGACATCTAGAGGACAACGCCTTAATGACCGCACTGGTTTCTAGCCGAGCCAGTGTAGCACCCAGACAGAAATGTAAACCGCCACCGAAGGCAGTTTGTCCAGTGTCCCCCCTCCGTATATTGAAAACGTCCGGATTTTCGAAGCGATCCGGGTCTCGATTTGCTGAGTTTAGTAAGCAAATCACGACATCCCCGGCGGATATTTCAACACCAGCTATTTCAACATCTGCCAACGCAACGCGCGGCGTTTTGGTAATAGACGGATCATATCGAAAGCATTCATCGACGGCCCCTTTTATTAACGCCGGATCTCGGACGATTTCGTTCCACTGTTCTCGGTGCTGCAGCAATGCCACCACCGAGTTTCCGATTTGGTCACGGGTGGTATGGTGACCCGCATTAAACAAGAACATAACCGTGGCGGTAATTTCTTCCGGCGATAACTTTTGTTCGCCTTCCTCAGCCGTAATTAGTGCGCTAAGAAGATCGTCATTCAACGAGTTCATTCGAGTACGCACTAAATCATTCACGTAAGAAGAGAAATTTCCGGCGGCGACATTCCCCTCTTCAATGACGCCCGGTGAAAGAGACTCAGTCTCCTGCAGGCGAACGATAGGCCCGGTCCAACTGGCAAGAAGGTCCCGATCACTCGGCGGGACGCCAAGCATATCAGCGATAACCCACGCCGGTAACGAGTAAGCTACAGCGCTTACGAGGTCGAAGTCGCCTTGCGTAATGTGTTTCCCAAGAAGTTCGCCCGCGATGCGATTTATGGCTGGCTCCATATCCAGCACGCGTTTCGCTGAGAATGCCTTGGAAACGAGTTTCCGGATTCGAGTGTGTTCAGGAGGATCTATAAAGTGAAATCGTCTCGATATAAATTCCAGCGCGGGCCCGGGCCCAATCAGACCGCTGAAATACTCGCGGATCCCCCGCATTCCAAAATCTGGTGATTTCAGTATCGTGTCGCAATTCTCGAAGCGTGATACCACCCACCCGGTAGGCACCTTAAGTATCGGCGCCCGTATCCTCAGTTGCTCTAAAGCTGGAAACGGATCTCGCCTAAAGCTGGGATCATTGGGATCGTAATCCGACATTAGTCACTCGTCCTCCACTCAAGATTTATCGTAAGTACTTTAACCAGTACTTCGTCGCCTGACGCTACGCTACCTTACCCGTAATCTTGCACCTTCTATCTGCGGAATCGCTAAGCAGCATATAAACATTGCGCTATGACTGGTCCGCGTTGATGCTAGTGTTATGCCGTATTTCGATTTGAGAGTTTTAAAGATTGCAACCATGGAGATCGGCCGAATATTTCTGGTCGCGCGCTAGCGTCGAATCGACCCATCTCCGTTGATATCCGTTCCCCGATTTCGAATCCCCACGTGCCGTGACTTAGTCCACCCCATAGGGAATGATCGAATCCAGCGAAGAACAGTGTCGAATGCTGGGTTGATCTACACCGTCTATTCGTACGAGGGAGTCTCAGTTTGTTCTCATCGCGATATTCGGTGACATCCTCGACGAAAAAATCTTCGACACGCGGTTCAAAACCGGTTGCGAATATAACGGCGTCACATTCAAATAGACCAGCATCCCGTAGCTGCGGGCCGCGCTTACCGAAACAGACAATGCGATCGCGGATAACACCAATGTCGCCAGATCGAATTAGAGGAATCGCCCCGTGATCAAGAACGGGGACGCGATTATTCACGATCAAATCATAAGCAGGACCTGAATCCGGAGTTGGAATTCCGTAACTGGTCATGTCTTCAGCCAGTGGTTTTAGCTGCTCGTCGTTCGCCGCTACCTGCGCTAAAAACTCTGCTGAACCCGGGGTGATCGGGTGAACAGCTAAGACTCCTTCCGGGCCAGCCAATCCAGCAGTGCGGGCTTCTTTCATAAATTCCGCAAAGGTTTCAATCGGAATCATGAATCGCCCACCATGAACCAACAGATTTGAGGTAGCTGCACCATTCTCAGCAAGGTCGGTTGCGATTTCGCACGCAGAGTTACCACTGCCAACGACTAGGACTCGCTTGCCTTCGAATACTTTCGCGTTGCGGTAAGACTTGCTATGCATGTAACTGCCGTCAAACGTCTTCAGCCCTGGTATATCTGGAATTGTCGGGACTCGACAAAAGCCGGTAGCAACCACTACATATGACGCCCGGAAAGTATGCTCAGTAGATGTCACTAACCAAGGACTATCTTGGGCTGAATCTACTGTTGATATCTTTTCGACGGACGTACCAAACTGTGTAATTGGAGCGAGGTGGTGCAGCGCCGCGTACTTTTGGAAATAGTCTAAAAGCTCGAGTCGCGATTTAAACATTGCGTAGTCGTCGCTAAGCCCCTCATCGGCCGGGAGGTCGTGCCAAGGCGTGTGAAGTGTAATTCGGTCGTAGTTTTCCGCCCAGAATTCTCCGTATTGGCTACCCCGCTCTAGGAGAACCGTATTCTCGACTCCGTATCGACGAAGCGCAGCGGCCGTCGCGATACCACTGAAACCGGCCCCGACTACAACAACATCGACTTTCTCGATTTCGCGCATTCAGTTCGCCCTAAGCATTGCTCCGATGCGATATAACGTCTTGCTAACGTGATTGTCAACGGTTGAGTTGGGCAGCTTGCTAACCTAAGCGGCTGTTTCATTTTCGGGCGCCGTAAACTGAACGTGGATAATTCAAAAGTCGAAGCTTCGGGTTACTCAATTCGCGACGGGCGTCCGCACCGATCCATTTCGTGGAACGGGTCGTAGAGCTTTCAAGTTCGTGTGCCAGCGCTAGCGCTGAGGAATTGAGATCCGGGTTTCGTTTTCCGATATTCCGCAGGGCCCAATTCACCGCCTTTTTTACGTAGTGGCGCTCATCCTCGGCACCCTCCAATACATGCGAAAGAAACTCCTCGAAGATTGCGTTCGGCGCGTCCTTATGAGCAAAGCCATACGCCGCCATGATCGAAAACGCCGCACGCTTCACG
The DNA here is from genome assembly GCA_035593235.1 of Phascolosoma agassizii. Taxonomy (NCBI): domain Eukaryota; kingdom Metazoa; phylum Annelida; class Sipuncula; order Phascolosomatiformes; family Phascolosomatidae; genus Phascolosoma; species Phascolosoma agassizii. Next base: position 8,917 of record JAVJHY010234334.1, read on the forward strand.
AAAAGCTCCGGGCGCCGGGACCATTCCGAAGCTTTATCCTTCGCATAGACACTTCGAACGAAAAAGCCCATACAAAATGAATCGCATATCTCCCAATTCTCAAACGTCGCCGCCCAATAATCCATTAACTCCTCGGTGAGATCGTCCGGTTCGAATATTTTGCTGCACAGCAGCCGCGCTTCGTAAATACCAGTTTCAAATAGGGCAATCGCCAGCTCATTGTTTGGTCCAATCTCACCGCCAAGCTGCTTTAACTCCTTCTGATTCACTCCGATTGCATTCGTAGTCAATATTCCGAATCTCTTCGCTTTGTTCTCGACATTTCGAGCGTCGCCCATGGTTTTTAGACGGCGAATGACCTCTTCGGTTTCCACGATACGCTCCTCAAGACTATGCTCTAGGTTCCGATAGCCACATAACAAGGTTTTACCCGCCTGTTACGGCGCGGTTCTTATTGGAATGAAAGTGACACGTGTTTCGTTGACCTCGAATCACAGTCCCTTGTTGGGCGTATATTCGTTTCCACGATTTCCTTGAAAAGTTGAAGAACAAGGTTTCTTAGTCCTCCGGTAACGCATCGAATTCCTGCTTCTTGTTCTCGAACCACTCCTTCATAGCGTCGGGCTTTCTCATTAGCGCTCGCATTTCGTTCATTGCTTTCAAATGCGCTTCATCTTCCCGTTCGAACATCTCCATTCCATGTCGTTTACTCATTTCAGCAATCTCATCGAAAGAGGCTGCCCGAAATTCGATTTCGCACGCTCCCCCTAATTGTCTGCAATTCATCGTTTTCACGTTTCCTACTCCCTTTCTCGCCGATGCATTTGGCGTTCCGATAACGCGGCCGCTAAATAATGTTCATTATTAGTCAAAACAGCCGCACAACGATTAAAAAGTGCCGTGTGACGATCAGTTTGATCCATCGGTAGAGCGCTACCGTATCGAACGGATAGCGACAAAACGGTTTTGGCGTAGTCATTCGGCCTCGACGGTCATCATGGTTGCGACGAGATGAGCGAATACCTGTCGTTTTCCCTCCGTTTCAGCGAAAATATCCGCGGTGCATACCGACAACGTTCGCCCGGCGCGGATAACCCGTCCTAACGCTACAATTTTTTCACCAACACCCGCTGCCAGGTAATTGATTTTGTACTCTACGGTAACCACGTCATAGCCTTCTGGCAGCAGTGTTTGCGCCGCGTAACCGGCGGCGCTATCGGCGACGGCGCTCGCGATAATTCCGTGAACATTTCCGTGCGGCTGAAGTAATTCATCTCGAACGGGGACTGAGATTTCTACGGTCCCTGGTTCTATCTTAGTGGCTTCAGCGAGGAGCATTTTGTTCATGAACGGCTGATCGCGGAGACTTTGCTTTACGCGATCGGCGTAGCCGTCGAATTTGGGTGTGAAGGACTTTGCCATCGAATCGATTCACCAGACGCTTAACATCGCGCTAAGCTGCTTCGCATAACGCGCTTTGGTAATGGGGCAAGTGGGTGGCGGAGCACGTAAGACAAGATCACTGGCATCATTGTTTTAGGATAGAAATCGTATATCGGTAGTTTTTCGTGTAGCTCGCCTAACCACGGTTTCGACAATCCGAACCGAAGCAAGCTGAACGATACATCAACCCAGTCGGCCTTTCTGAACGGTTCGACCAAGTTCGAATACGGGCCACGATAAGCAAACAGTTTGTGGTGACTCTCGATCATCAAGGTTATCTCCTCGCACCATTCCTTGCGGCCAATTTCCAACAAATGCTTTCTTGCTAGAGCAGAAGACGATTCCAAATAATCGAGTGTTCGGCTAGGGAATACAGTCAGATCATGGAACGCCAGCGCTATCTCTAGCTTTTCAATTCGCCGCGATTCGTTGTCACTTAAAGTGAGAATAATATTCAGCATCCTCAGGCAGTGATTTTTATAACCGACAAAGTTGGATTTTGAAGAAAACGCGTTTTCGTATGGAGCCAGGAGTTCATCTAGCTTATCGTTCGATTCAATTATCGGCGAATAGTCCAAAACAATTACCTTAAGTTATGCTTTCTAACATCACGCATTGCGGAGGTGAGAATTCGAAGCCACATTTAGAATGCGTCTTGTAACGTGGCAGTTTCCGAAGTATTCCCCGAATGTTCATCGCGCGACCGATGGCCGGGGAGGCAAGGAATCATACTTTTCGATACTTGCCTGAGACCACACTTCATCTCGAACTAGCATTCCCTCGTAAGCGGGAACATCTTTCGGTATTTGCACCCAAGCCTGTTTACTTCGGGTAAATATATGGGCTTGTGGGCGAATGGCGTTCGTGTCGGTCAGTGTTCCACCCCGGACCGCGATAACCTCGACCTTGTGATACAGATAGCGACACCAAATATAGGTACCACATGCCGAACAGAAATGAACCTCGCAGCCCCCGCCACTGCCCGTCGGTACGATACAAGAATTTGTAGAGCCCGAAACCTCGAGATCTCGCTCGGCAATAACAAGATTCACCACGAAAGCGCTACCGGTAGATCGCTGACAATCGGTGCAGTGACAGGCGAGCGTAAACATCGGTTCTTCGTTGATGTGATAGGTTACTCGGCCACAAGAGCAGTTCCCGGCAAGGTTTGTCTTCATTGAATAAATATTCTCTTAGTCGACCTCATGCTACCGCAGTGGCTTCGAGTTCCACCATAATTGTCGGATCATAGAGTTTTGCAACGCCTAACAGCGTTGCAGTTGGCTTGCATCCGCTCGCCGCAAGTAGGCCGAATAATTCTTCTCCTTTACTCATTAACCCATCCACGTCGGTTGTGTATAGATTAAGGCGAACAATATTACTTGCGTCCATGCCAGCTTCACTCAGCGCGCTTGTCACATTTTCCCAGGCAAATTTGAACTGTGCGGGTAAATCGCCCTCGTGCATCGGCGTGCCGTCTGCGGCCGTTGACGTTTGCCCCGACAGGTAAAGGACGCGTTCGCCTCCTTTGACTTCGACCCCGTGATTGATCCCAAACTCGAGAAGCCACGGTGAAGGGTTAATTGAACGTTTTTCCATGATCAGCTCCGTTAAAAAAATATTTTGGTAAGACTTTATTGTCTTACGTAATAGACGCTACGCGCTAGGGGTAATATTTAAAATCGCAGATTCTGGTGCTGAGAGAGTCACATTCGATTTTACCGTCCGCACGTATCGACAGTTACCGTTTGACGTTTGGATAAGCTGCCGTAAAAAGCGCCAGTGTGGGGCGCTAGCGCGGGGAGGATCCCGCCGGCGGTCTAGTTGCTCGGACGATCCGATGGCCATCGCACTTCGCCTGGAACTTTAGGTGACCAGTCGAAAGCGGTACCCCCCAGTCTCGCCCAGAGCGAAAAACACATTAAAGATATAGAGTGCTATTCCCAGCGTCACGATGAAAGACGCGAAAGACAATAATACGTCCCATCGATGTTCGACATTTCTAAAACTCGCTGGTGTACCCAATCGGATAACGAACCTCCTCCCCCGAAATTTCAGACTTATTCCATGAAATATGGGGAGAACGATTCCGAAATACGCTATCCCAAATATGGCCAGTAGTAGTAGGAAATCTATATGAGGACTCCTTTAAACTCCACCATCTAACGGTTGAAAATCTACCCGTGACTAGGCGGCGGCACCGCTGCTTGAAATTCTAAGCTCACACCAACTTACCATTTGCACGCATATTGCAAATATCGTCATGGTATTTGACGATAGGATCGCGCGAAAAATCACGACCGATTGTTTTTACGAGTTTAACCACACTGAAGGTCCGAGATTTATCCGTATAGCTCCTTTCCCATTCCAAATACTCTTCTCCCTCGCATACCAACGGATCTCTAATTTTTATCGTTCTAAATTTCATCCTATAAGGCTTGGGCGTAAGTCTTGCCCGGTAGCAATTTTGCTTCTTCGACAATTGAATATAAATCCAATCGACCGCGAGCTTACGCATCAACGAAACGTATGTGGCGTCAGACGGGTCAAAATAAGTTCTACCAATTACTCGAATGCCTTTAGTAGTTTCATATATTCGAAAATCAGTTCCTAATTGAGGTGCGTCCCTAATCCGCTCTTCAAATTTCGCTACGATTCGTTCCTTTTTGGGCATCTTTCGATAGGCCTTGAAGAAATCGAAAAAATCAATCGGATAGTCATCAAGATCTAGTACCGTGTACTGATTTGTATTTAGGATTTTTGCGCCGTATCTGCATACTGAAATAATATTTGAACTATCGATAACTTTAGATACATGCTCCTTTATGGGGGTTTCGTACTCCTCTTCATCGCGAGCCCCCGAAATACGTTTCTCGATTCGTCTCGCGTCTATTTCGGCTTCCTCTGATGCACGCTCCTTCGATGTATTTGAACCAGACAGTATATTTATTACTTCTGTCTTCCCGCCGACTTTTATGGAGCGCTGTTCTTTTACCCAGTACTGGAAATATCGCATTGTTACCTTGGCCGCCTAGCGACAAACAACCCGGCGCCGATTTAGCAGCATCCAGGTGAGCGGCATGTTAGGCCGCCGGCCCATCTTCGCCTCGTCCAAAACGGAAGTAGAACATGAGCATGAGACTCCCAAAGACCAACGCGATGATCCAGTAACTTGAGTGGGCTGAGATCTGGCCGCCGCTATGAATCTGCGTCCACGCGTTTGCACGCTCTAGTACATAAATGGTTGCGAGTCCGCAGACACCTGAAATTCCGATTAGAATCTGAGTTGACGCATAACACGAGCGCTTTCTACTCATCCAGAGTCCAAGGCCAACAACATTGGGAATGGCGAATAGGAAGAACACGATCATGCCGGTAGGAAGATCACGGCCAGCGACGAGTACGGCCGCTACGAGCATCCATACCGTAGCGCCGATCTGGCCTCCAAACCAGCCTCCAGCGTTCCAGTGCATCTTCTCTTCCCTCACTCCGGGCTCGAAAGAAGGGCTAGGTTTGGGGTAGCCGAACGTGACAAGCTTCCAAGTCCCGCTGCAACGACTGGCAAGCTCGCGCAATTAACCACGAATTAGGTGCAGCGGTTTGATCTTCGGAATACGGCATAGCTCGCCTTGTACCTCCATGTTCAGTCGGACCGAGGTAGTGTGCCATGTAATCGATCCCAATTTATTCTGAGTATCCGGATCTAGTTCTGACGCAATCAGTTCCGCTAAATCTTTTGCGGCCACTCCTGGTTGGTTGGTAGGGATGATTCTTAGAATTGCTTCCCTTACGGCACTGTACTTCCACGTCGGGATAGAAGTTGGTTTCTTTCCTGGCGTTGGTGTGTGGCAGATAGTACGTTCTTCAGTCATGGGCGTAGCAACCTAACGTTTGCATAACCTGCCTTGATAGTAGCCGACTGGAACGGCAACGCAAGGAAGGTACTGTCAAGGCTCGGTGTTGAGCTCTTTTTCGGGCGACCGACCAATCTATGGTAGAGAGAATTATTACTGCGGCGTCCACGAATCCACATGAAGTTTCCATGCACCACTTACTTGCTTGAAGACCAACACGAAGCGATTCTTATGGACCGCCGATTCCGCATCAGTGATTATGAGTTCGCCCGTGGCGTAAGCGAGACTTCCGTCGCTTTGGGCCGTCTGGGTAATTATTTCGACACTCTTGGGCTTAGACTCTATAACGGAAGACCAAAATGGTCGGATTGATTCCGTTCCGCATGTTAGCGGCGCTTTCGGAGCAATGATGCATGCATCGCCAGTATAGTCGTTAACAAGATAATCAACGTCTCCTGCAATAATACTATTCGCGAAAGCGTTATTCGCGGCGGTGATTTGTTCTAAAATGGAATCCGCGTTTACTGCCGCGGGTACAAGTGTACTGAGTACGGTCGCGATAATTGTGATCATTGTGTTAATCATCTCTTTTCCTCCGTTGTCAATTGTTGTGGCCGCCTAACGTTACGGTAAGCAGCCCGGTACAGCGCGCTTTGGACGAGTGCGCTGTATTGGGTCAGCTTGAGCTTCCCCCAGAAAAACGGACATTAATATTAAGCAGCATATCGACGTGCAAATTCAGCAGGCAGTAAGTAGGCCGCTGAGGAACGTCGTCGTTGCCGATTAAAACTATCCGTTAAACTGGGGGAAGCTCACAGTGTCCCCTAACCTGCCTCGAAGGCGAGCGCTTTGCCCCAAATTTCCGGCAAGGCGCGACTGCCTGATCCACTACGATCGTCAGCTATCACTCACCCGCAACAATGATCTTACCAATCTGCTTGTTCCCTTCCATGTGGCGATACGCGTCGGCCACTTCCGCGAGTGGGAAAACGCGATCAATAACCGGTGAATAAGTACCATTGGCAAACCCCGCTCCTAAATTCGCGAGCGCGCGTTCTGTTCGATCCGGATGTTGGAATAGGTTGTAAACCAGATGAAATCCGCAGACTTTTAAACCCTTACCGATCGCCGGAAATAACGGAAACGCTGTGTCGCTCATGGCGAGTGCGCCGTACTCAACAATTCGCGCTTCTATTGCTGCGCCATCTGCTAAGGCAGCTAGAAAGTCTCCTGCTACCGGATCGAATGCAATATCGAAACCTTTACCTTTTGTAATATCCATCACTCGAGCAGCAAAATCCTCGCTCCCGGTAGCAATCAGATGATCGGCGCCGGCATCCATTATCGCGTCTTTTTTCGACGTGCCGCGCGAGGTCGCAATAACCGTAGCACCATGCGCTTTAGCAATTTGAATTGCCGGAAGCCCGACGCTCGAACTAGCAGCCGACACCACAACAACTTGTCCCGCGTCTTGTTGGAGGCCGCCTACTTCGACAAGACCACCATACGCAGTTGGATAGGCCATCCAAATCGCAGCAGCTTGTTCGAAGCTCATACCGGCGGGTTTCGCTGCCAATGCGCTCGCCGGTACGGTTGCAACTTCGCCGATAACGCCATACTGATCCGGCGACATGTTCGGCGTAATCGCCACTTCGTCCCCAACGGCATAGTCTGTGACATCCGGGCCCACGGCGAGAATAACGCCCGCGCCCTCGACACCAATGCGCGACGGGAGTCGCGGCTCTACTAAGTACTGTCCATGTAGGTACAAATACTCTGCCCGGTTAAGTCCGGCGGCCTTTACGTCGACTAAAACCTCGCCGGCACCTGGCGCTGCTGGTTCTTCGTCAACAATCTTCAACCGATCCGGTCCGCCGATCTCGTCAAAACGTACAATTCTTGCCATGTGTTTCCTTATGTTCGCTGGTGCGTTGCTGCTCGGCCGCCGACCATAAATTGATCGCGGAGAAACCACAAGCGCACGGTTCGTCGGCCGTTACCAGCGGCGCGGTGAATTAATGCTAGGCTACTCGGTAGACAGGTAATCACCAGGGAGCGTAAGCAATGGCAGCGCGTGCGGAACGAAGAAGTTTTTGGACTTGGGGTTATGTGTCCGATGAACCAAGCGAAGTTGAGCGGCGTACGGCAGCGAAAAACCTGGCTACACGCCTTGGCGAAGCGGTTGATCCACCGGTCGTGCCGGACATCGGCGACATCGCGCTCACACCATCTCGAATAAGCATACCGTCGAAGTTCCAGTCTTGGATTTCTAACGAGCACAGCGATCGAGTAACCCACACTTACGGCGGACATCCGCTCGAACTACTCGACGCACTGCGTGGCAAATTCGTCAACCCGCCAGACGCCATCGCCCATCCGCATAATGAAGATGAGCTCGAAGCAACCTTGGCTTGGTGTGACAGCAATCGCTACTGCGCGATCCCCTATGGCGGCGGCACCTCTGTGGTATGGGGTGTGAACGTGCCCGAAAAGTGCGACGGTGCTGTGACCATCGATCTAGACAATCTTAACAACGTGCTTGAGATAGACGACGTATCGCGCGCCGGGCGTTTCGAAGCCGGGATCTTAGGGCCGGATCTTGAGGCGGCGCTGCGTCCGCGCGGCCTCACGTTACGTCACTTTCCGCAAAGCTTTCCGTGGTCCACCGTTGGCGGTTGGGTCGCTACACGCTCTGGCGGGCATTACGCCACGAACCACACGCATATTGATGACTTCGTTGAATCGACCCGTATGCTAACACCAGCCGGTTGGTTCGAGTCGCGGCGCTTACCCGGCAGCGGCGCGGGTCCGAGCCCCGATCGATTGGTGATCGGATCGGAAGGCACCTTAGGGGTTATCAGTGAATGTTGGTTGAGACTACAAAAACGACCAACGTTTCGCGCGACGGCTGGCGTGATTTTTCCGACATGGGAATCTGGCACCACCGCGGTGAGACACATCGCGCAAGCGAAACTATGGCCGGCAAACTTACGCATCCTCGACCCCGTCGAAGCGGGTAACAACGCTGGCCTCGATGGTACGCAATCGCTCGTTATTATTGGTTTCGAATCTGCCGACATCCCGCAAGGCACAAATGTTCATGCGGCCGTTGCGATCGCTCGCGAGTACGGTGGCATTATCGACGATGCGAATATTGTGGTGGACGACGGACAAGGAAACGCGACCGGTCACGAAGGCCCGGTTGGTGCGTGGCGCAACGCCTTTATCGGCATCAACGCTGGCTTAACCGCGGGCCTCGGCTTGCTCGCCGATACGTTTGAAACCGCCACTACCTGGGACAACTGGCCCGCGTTCGATGCCGCGGTCCGCGATAAGGTCGGGGCCGTATTGCGTGAAACCATGGGCGATAGTGCCATGCTGTCGTGCCGCTTCACGCATGTGTACACCGATGGTCCAGCGCCCTACTATTCGTTTAGCGGGGTCGCGCCGCGCGGCGGAGAGTACGAAATTTGGCAACAGATCAAAGAGGCAGCAACCAATGCCTTAGTCGAAAACGGCGGTACGGTGACGCATCACCATGCGGTTGGCAGATTGCACGCCGCAGGTTGGGCGAAGCAGCGACCGGACCTATTTGGCGACGTGCTTAAGAACGTAAAGCAAACATTGGATCCAAACGGGATCTTGAATCCCGGCGTATTATTTGATTAACCCAACAGTTGGAAGACGCGAACTCGGATCAAACCGCCGAACGCATGATTTCACTTACCAGACGTTCGAGATCTTGAATCGACCGGCACGAATCGACTCGGTCGCACGCACTGCTTAGCCGGCGCATTTCTGAATCGCCGGAATTCCAAAATGCTTTGGGCTCGGGATTCAGCCACAGCACGCGCCGCGCGCGATCGTGAATTTTGCGCAGATGCGACACCCCCGGATCCCCGAAGTTTGAACGGGCATCCCCTAAAATCAGGACCGTCGTTCGGTGATCAACGTCGTCTAATGCCATGCGCTCTAAATCGGCCAAGGCCCGACCATAGTCGGTTGAACCCCACCCGTGTTGATGCAACGCTTGCTCGATCGCCTCCTCCGCCGTTGACTGCTGGAAGAGTTCAGTTACTTCTGCGAGCTGGTTGGAAAATGCAAAAGCACGGACGTTCGGTATCACTTCAGTTACGCTGTAGAGAAAAAGCAATAAAAATCGCGCTGCGGTTGCTACCGAACCCGAGACGTCGCATACCGCGATTACTTTCGGTCGGTCGACTTTTTTACGTTTCCAAACCGTGTCAAACAACAGTCCGTCGTATTCGATATTGCGTCGAATCGTCTGTCTGACGTCTAAATGGCCGCGGCGCGCGATTTTTTTCTTGCGCGAATGTAACGCGACCAACCGTTTAGCAAGCTTATGCACTAAAGCCTGCATGAACTTGAAATCGCGCACTTCAACGGCGGACAGCGGCGTCTTCTGTAGAATTTCTTCGCGGAGTTGGGGCCACGCGTTGGCTGTATACAAGAGTAATTGGCGATCGATTTGATCGCGAACTTCTTCAATTAACTGCGCACGCAGCGAGCTCGAGCGCTCCGCGGTGTCGTCGTCGTCAGCGTTGCGGATCTCAGCTTCCAAGCCTTCGACTCCAACAAGCTCTAAGACCCGACGCATAAACATACCGCGTTGCGTAAACAAGCGGATGTTCGACACCCCTGCTTCGCGCGCTGCATTCGCGACCGCGAGCTGTAATTCAGCGCGGTTCGGATCGCTTGCCATTTGCGCCAAATTACTACTGTCGTTCTGCTCTTCATGATCGCCGGCGCCCGGCGATGTTTCGCTGTCAGCATCGGCACCGGCAACATTTTGCTCTGGATCTAATTGGTCATCTAACGCATCGACCCGGTCCATGGTCTCCGCAAAGAAATAACGATCGAAGCACTCAGCGAACCGTACCTTCTCTTCCGGCGTTTTCGCCAACACCTGCGATAAAGATTCTTTAAGCAAACCGCGATCGTCGAAACCCACTACTTCAACTGTTGCCGCAGCATCGATGCTTTCGGCAGAAGATACGCGCACATCCGTCGCGCGTAACGCGCGGATGAAATCGCTGAGTACTTGGGTCACCGCTGACGTTTAAGCGGCTAACGCGCGCCTAAAGCCTGGCGGGTCATGCCAACAAGTTCTGTGTCAATATTTTCAATATCGTCTTGAAACTTAAGTAGCACGTTTAAAGTAGAACGCACGAGCTCCGCATCGAGCTCATCCGCGTGCAACAACACTAAAGTTCGAGCCCAGTCGATCGTTTCACTTACTGCCGGCACTTTCTTTAGCTCTAAGGTACGCACCTGCTGCACAAAACTCACGATTTGACGACGCACAGACGCGGTGAGTTCAGGTACACGCGATTCAATGATCCGGCGCTCGAGCTGGGTATCAGGAAACGGGATGTATAAGTGTATGCAGCGGCGTTTTAGCGCGTCGCCGATCTCGCGGGTATTGTTGGACGTCAAAAAAACCACGGGCGGCACTTTCGCGCTAACCGTTCCAATTTCCGGAATTGAGATTTGGTAGTCCTGCAGTAGCTCCAATAAAAATGCTTCGAACTCTTGATCGGATTTGTCTATCTCATCGATTAACAATACGGCGCCGTCCTCCGCCCAAAGCGCCTTAAGCAATGGCCTCGGCTCGAGGAACTCCTCGTTGAAAAAGGTATCGTCGAATTCGTGCAAGCGATCCATTGAGGCCTGCAGGCCGGTCGCGCCCTGCATCAAATCACCCAGTTTCTCCTTTAAGACTTGGGTGTATAGCAATTGCTTGCCGTATTTCCATTCATACAAGGCTTTGGCCTCGTCCAACCCTTCATAACACTGCAAACGAATGAGGGGTTTCGCGAGGTAAGTGGCCGTGGCCTTGGACAATTCCGTCTTACCAACCCCCGGAGGCCCCTCAATAAGGACTGGCTTGGCCAGTTCGCGCGCCAGATACACCGCTGTGGCGATACTATCGCCACATATATATCCGGTTGCCGCGAGACCAGATTGAATGGCATCAATTGCCTGACGTGAGCTACTGTCAGCGCCTAGGGTTGCGTTGTTCAAGGTTTAAGCGTCTCTGTAAGTTTGAAATCGGTAGGCCAGATTATCATGCGCCTCTCGTGCGAGCGAGGTAGCCGACCACAGTTAAGCAAACGACACTGAGTGCGTTTGGCGAGGCAAGCATTTGCGTATACTGTGGCGTAGGCGAGACGCACCGGGAGTGAGAACGACTCGCTGTACACGGCGAATCGGACGAAAGTAGTAAAACAGCATGGCGAAACGAGTAGACAATCCGCGCCGCAATAGCGGGCCCCTAAGCCGCAGACGCCTGCTCGAAGGGGCCATCGTCACTAGTGTCGGCTTCAACCTCGTGCCCGTTGCCGCGAAATCCGATGACCCGCGCAAACTGCCGCCGCAACCGGGCGATAACATCGCGTTTCCGAGCTGGGAGCACGCCGAACGGAATGTCACGGTCGACGATGTGCCGCTCAACGGCCCACCGTTGCTCGCCTTTCCACGCGATCCGGTGAGCGGTGTAGCGCGCGAGAAGTCGCGGCTTAACCAAATCCTACTGTTGTGTTTCGATGTTGACGAGCTAAGTCCCGGGACCCAAGCGCTCGCTTGGAACGGTATTGTCGCCTACTCTGGCGTGTGTACGCACACTGGCTGTAGCGTCACCGAATGGGACGCGGACACCCGCAACCTGTTGTGCCCTTGTCATGCGTCGCAATTTGATCCACGCGAGCGGGCAAAAATAATCGGCGGACCAGCGCCGCGACCGCTACCTTTGCTACCGATTACCGTAGACGACAACCTATTGAAAGTCGCCGGCCCATTTAGCAGCAAGGTCGGCGCTAAGAAAAAGAAATGAGTGAGGTGTAATGAATAAGTCGCTATACGCAATTATTGTTAGCAGCATTATCAATTGCGCCGTGGTCGCGAGCGCTAACGCGGACGCGGACGACTACGCTACCGTAACCCAAGCGCGTCTTGATCAGCCAGAGGACGAGAACTGGCTAATGTACCGCCGTACTTACGACGGTTGGGGTTACAGCCCGTTGGCGCAAATCGATACCTCGAATGTGAAAAACCTAACACCCGTGTGGTCCTACTCCACCGGCGTTGCGGAAGGCCATCAGGCGCCGCCGATTGTTAACAACGGCATGATGTTTATTTCGACGCCTGAAAATCAGGTGATCGCAATTGACGCGCGTAGTGGCGATCTGGTGTGGCAGTATCGAAGAGAACTACCCGACGACTTGTTCCAGTTGCACCCGACAAATCGCGGGGTCGCGCTGTATGGCGACACCGTTTACTTAGCAACGGTCGATGCATTCCTTGTCGCACTCGACGCGAAAACGGGCGCGGTGCGGTGGGAGCGTGAAGTAGAGGATTACTTATCCGGCTACTACATGACGATGTCGCCGTTAATC